>NW_019013867.1:0-16576 GCF_000150535.2 Carica papaya | reverse complement strand
AAAACCCGGAGGTTCCCTTCTTCCTGCCCTACCTCCACTACTAGACATCCTGCCCGACCTTCCCAGCCATGTCAGCATTGTGGTTGCTCGAATGGTGACCTATCCTATCGGTGTATCAATCACGCCTGTTATCGTTGTCGAAGCACCCAACACTTTTATAAAAGACTGCCTTCAACGGCTGAAAGACGTGGCCAAACCTGTGGTATAGCGTCGTGTGTACCACCTAGATGAACTTGATGTTCTCCCCACTCCCATTCTTATCCAGGTTATTTCTATTCATAATGCTTCTGCTAAGGTTTTGATCGATATGGGTGCTACTCATTCTTTTATCTCTTGTGCACTTACTTGTAAACAAGATATTAGTCTGAAACCTTTAGAGGAAATATTAACGTTAGAGACTCCTTCTAGGGGATTACTAGAAGCTCACTATATATATAAAAATTGCAAGATAAAAGCTTTAGAAATAGAAGTATTTGTAGAATTAATACTATTAAACTTCTTAGAATTTGACGTGATTCTAGGAATGGACTGGTTAGAAAAATATAGAGCAATTATTGATTGTGAAAGTAAAGTTGTAACCTTGCGATCTCCGAAAAAGAAATAAAAATCTATTTTTATCCTTCCAAACTATTAAATAAATAGGAGTATGGATGTTGATCATGCTGTATATTTTCCCGTCGAACTACCTGGTCTACCTCCCCCACGAGAGGTAAATTTTTTAATCTAACTGCTACTCTAAACCAAACCAATCTTGAAACCTGTTTATCGCATGAGTTGTGCTGAGCTCGCAGAACTAGAAAACTAGCTTTCTGAGCTACTATGATAGAAGTTTATTCGCCCTAGTCATTCCCATTGGGGTGCTCTAGTATTATTGAGAAAAAAGAAGGATTCCTCCCTCAGACTATGCATTGACTACCGGGAACTCAACTGAGTAACAGTAAAGAGCAAGTACCCCTTACCTCGAATCGATGATCTTTTTGAACAATTATGAGGAGCCACAGTCTTTTCTAAGATTGACCTCAGATCGGGATACTATCAGCTGAGAGTCAAGGAAGAAGACATTTTAAAGACCATTTTTTGGTATAGATTCGGCCTGTATGAGTTCAGGATGATGTCATTCGAGTTAACTAATGCCCTTGCTGCCTTCAGGGATCTCATGAATAGGGTTTTTCAGCATGCACTGGATCAGTACATCATTGTATTTATTGATGACATTTTAGTGTACTCCAAGAGCCTGAAGGAATATGCAGTCCACTTGTCTGAAGTGTTGGGGACACTTCACCAGAACTAATTATATGTTAAACTTAGCAAATGCTCCTTTGGTTGGATCGAGTTTCCTTCCTCGGTCATGTAATTTCGAGTGAAAGCATTTTTGTGGATCCAACCAAGATTGAAACAATGATTAGTTGGAATCTACCCACAAATGTTGCCGAGGTACGTAGTTTCTTTTGCTTAACAGGTTGCTATTAGCGATTCATCGATGGATTCTGTAAGATTACTGCTTCTTTGACCTAACTCACTCAAAAGGGCATACTATTTGTATAGAATTACGAATGTGGTGAAAGCTTTATGGAATTGAAATGTCATCTTACCTCTACTATGGCGTTGATCCTCCCTAACAACACCAGAATATTTTAGGTCTATTACGATGCATCTCATATTCGCTTGGGATGCATTTTGATGCAGCATGGTATAGTGGTCGCTTATGGATCCCAACAGTTGAAACCCCATGAGCAAAACTACCCTACTCAAGACCTGGAGTTGGGGCCATCATATTTGTCTTGAAGATATGGCATCATTACTTGTTTGGTCAAATATTTGAGATTTACACTGATCACAAAAGTTTGAAGTACATCTTCTCGCAGAAGGAGTTAAACATGAAACAGAGATGTTGGATAGATCTCGTGAAGGACTACGATTGCAAGATCATTTACCACCCTGGTAGAGGGAATGTAGTTGCTGATGCACTGAGCTGAAAGGAGTCCGCAGTGTTGGCCTAAACCATGGCCTCCAATTAGAAGTTAGTAGATGCCATACAGTCACTCTACCTCATCTACTATGGCAAAGTTACCTATCTCGCTTAGATCCGAGCCATGCCTGATCTTTTTACGAAGATTTAGGAAACTCAGTCCATGGACCAAGAACTCACTAAGAATCTGTATAAGTTCTCTTCTGATGAATTTCTTAACTTCAGGATCTCAAATGATGGGTTGTTTAGATTTTATAACCGAATTTTGGTTCTTGTTGCTGTTAGGATGGATGTTCTCAAGATTGCCCACGCCTCCAAACTGTCCATCCATCTCGGGAGTACCAAGATGTACCAGGACCTGAAGCACCAATACTAGTGGTTGGGAATAAAAAAGGACATTTTCAACTACATCTCTAGATGCCTTTCTTGCCAAAGGATTAAGGCAGAACACTTGAGACCTGGCAGTTTGTTACAGGGTCTCCCAATTCTGGAATGGAAATGGGAGCATGTAACCATGGATTTTGACTTGTTCTAGTCGTAATGCAATTTTGGTCATCGTTGACAAACTAACCAAGACTACCCATTTCTTGCCCATCAGAACTACTAACTCCACCAGTAGAATAGCTTGCCTTTATGTTGATGAAATTGTTCGACTCCATGGTGTTCCCTCATCCATTGTGTCTTATTGAGATCCTCGATTCACCTCCCACTTTTGGGATAACTTCAAGAAGCTCTTATGTCTGGATTAACTTCAGCACCACTTTATCATCTCCAAACTGATGGTCAGTCAAAGCGTACAATCCACACATTAGAAGACACGTTATGTGCATATGTCCTTTAACTTTGGCAATAATTAGCATGAGTATCTTCCTCTGTGTGGATTTGCTTATAAAACAGTTATCATTCCAGTATCAGCATGACTCTGTATGAAGCCTTGTATGGTATACCCTGCCGTTTTCCCACTTGTTGGAGCGAAGTCAGAAACCCGTGTCATTTAAGACTAGACTTCATCCAATAGACTATTGAGAAGGTCACAATTATCCCTAAGAACATGGCTACCGCCCAAAGCCACCTGAAGAGTTATGCTGATAGTCATAGGAGACCCTTGGAATTCATCATTGGAGACTGGGTCTTCTTTAAAATTTTTCCCTAGAAGGGAAAGATGTGGTTTGGGAAAAGAGGGAAGTTGAGCCCTCGTTATGTGGGACCTTTTCGGATCGTAGATCTCATTGGACCCATAGCATACTGCCTTACTCTACCTAAGAGTTTACAAGTCTATATGATGTTTTCCACATCTCTATGCTCAAAAAGTACCACCTCTCATATTATTCCTCACAATGAGACACAGGTACAAGCTGATATGACCTACGAAGAATTCCCCATGGAGATTCTTAATTAGACCGATAAAGTCTTACACAACAAGACGATTCCCATGGTGAAGGTGTAGTGGTAGCACCATACTCCTAAAAAGTCAACATGGGAGTTAAAAAGCAAGAAAAAGTTCCCAGACTTGTTCGAGACAAATCTGTGGACAAATTTTTTTTAAAGTGGAGGGAATGTAACACCGCGCTCACACCGTGCAAAATTTTATTTGGAAAACCCTATTTATTTAGGCCTTAAAGCTACACTGGACTCATTTAATTTTATTTTGTGGTTTTACATTGTAATAATGAGCTGAGTTAGTGGAGTAGCAATCTTTGAAAAATTTTCAATAAACTTCTTGTAGTATCCAACTAAACTAGGGAAACTTCATACTTCAATAACCATTATAGGCCTTTTCCAGTTTACTACTAGTTTTACTTTAACTAGATCTACTGATATTTTGTCCTTTAAAACTATATGTCTGAGGAAGGCAACCTCCTTCAACCAAAACTCACAATTTTTAAATTTGGCATACAATTTCTCTTTCCTAAGTATTCCAAGCACTATTACCAAATGCTCAGCATGTTCTGCTTTACTTCGCGAATAAATCAGTATATCACTAATGAAGACAATGACAAACTTATTCAAGAATAGTTGGAAAACTCTATTCATCAAATCCATAAATGCTACAAGGGCATTTGTTAGGCCAAAAGCATGACTAAGAATTCGTAATGGCCATACGACTAAGAAGTCGTAATGGCCATACCTAGTCCTGAAGGCAGTCTTGGGAACATCCTCTTTCTTAATTTTTAGTTGATGGTATCTAGAATGTAGATCAATCTTTAAAAATACTTGAGCTCCTTGAAGTTGGTCAAATAGATCATTGATACAAGGTAACGAATACTTATTCTTTGTGGTAACTTGGTTTAGTTACCTATAGTCGATACAAAGTCGTATAGTACCATCCTTATTTTTCACAAATAGTACTAGAGGTCCCCATGGTGATACACTTGGTCTGATGAAACCCTTATCCAATAATTCCTACAACCGTTTCTTGAGTTCCTCTAATTCGGCTTTTTCCATTTGATATGGAGTCTTAGAGATAGGGCTTGTACTAGGAATTAAGTCAATGAAGAACTAGATCTCCCAGTCTGCAGGTAAACCTTGAAGATCTTTTGCGAAAACATCAAAAAATTCCTTCACCACTGGTATCTGTTGTAGATTGACTTCTCTACTTTTATTTTCCACTACGTAATCTAAATACCCTACACATCCCTTCTAAAGTAATCGTTGAGCTTGAATGCAAGTTATGAGAAATGGATGTCGGGGCTCTCTAATCCCTTTGAATTTGAAAGCCTTATCATTAGGAACATCAAAGGTCACCATCTTCCCATGACAATCTATATTGGAATGGTACACTGCCAACCAATCCATTCCTAGTATAATGTCAAAATCATACACGTCTAGGAGTATGAGATCTACTGGTAACTCTCTGTTGGCAATCTCTACAATACATGCTTGGTAAACTGTACTAATGGTCAAGTCCTTATTGGCTGGGGTAAAAACTACTAATACATATTATAAAGGTGACTGTTCAATATTCAAATGCTGAGAAAACTCATGTGATGCAAAAGAGTGTGTAGATCCTAGGTCTATTAAAACTTTAGCCAAGGTACTAGAGATAGTGAGCATACCTTGGATTACATCCGGAGAGGATTGATCGTCTCACTCTATAATCACATACACTCTTCCTTGAGTTATTGGTATGGTTTGCTCTTTGTTGTTTGGAAACTCTTTGATCCGATGTTGAGTACTACCATATCTGAAGCATCCATTTATCAACTTGTAGTAGAGTCTGCTACCGAGGTTCTTTCTACAATGGGGGCATATCTATTCTGGCCCTTATGCTGGGATTAAGAGATCAGTTTTTTGGCCTTTATCAAGTTGTTGTGGCTCATAGACATTTCTCTTATTATTTGGTATGAATAGTCAAACCCGCTGGATCTTTTGTGGCACGGAGTTTGTAGCTTCTTTTATAATCTGGGCTCGTTCCAGTGCTTTTTGTTTAGTAATTAATCTTCCTAACTGAGATTTTATCCCAGATCTCCTTACGGAGGCCTCTTTGAAACTTCCGAGCTCTTAGACTTCCAACTACTACTAAGTTCGGCACAAATCGGACAAGCTCTATAAATTTTTTTACATATTCTACTATCCTCATATTCCTTTGCTTTAATTCTAGGAACTCTATTTGCTTATATTCTCGAACAAAGTTAGGGAAATAGTTTTTGTAGAATGTTGCTCTAAATGTTTCCCAAAGGATCTGTGTCCTCAAGAATCCCTTTTTTAGGCGCCACCAGTGTTCTGCTACTCCCTTGAACATGAATGTGGCTAAATGTACCATTTTCTCTAAAATGGGGTTGAGAACATCAAATATCTTCTCCAACTCCATGATCCACTGTTCGGCTAATATTGGGTCGATTGCTCTGGTAAATGATTGTGGGTTCATTCTCTTAAATCTTTCAATGAGTTTTTCATTATTTTCCTCCATCGGTTGGGTGTTACTGGTACTAGCGTTATTACCATTTGTAGCACTTTAGCTATGGACTACGTGTTGAGTTACCACCGTGGCCAAGCCTTCGAGTATACGCATGAGTCTATTTAGACTCTGCTCAATCTGTTCTTCCAAAATTCGATGTGTCTGCTCTCTTAGTATCCTTGCCGTTTCCTACATTCATTAAATTCAAATTTAGAGACATTTTCCTATGTTTCACAACTCTATCTAAGTCTTATGTAATCCTAAGTCTCGTATTCAAGAGATGTCCTAGAACCATGCTCTGATTCCACTTATCATGGACCACACCCTGTCTTGTAGGGTAATGACCGGAGCATACTTCCTTAAATCATATAGACTCGAGTTAAGTAAAATATCTTAACTTTATTAATAATAAAAGAGTCGCAAAAGCATCACATCCCTTAAATATAAATCATAAATATATGTATGAAACAGTAACATTAATATCAGAGTCTCGACTTTAGAAATTTCCTTTGTATCACCGGTTACTCTGCAGTAATATCTTCAGTATTTGGAGGGTGATAGGGGGGTGAGATAAAATATCCCAATAAGCAATATTATGAAATCACAACATAGTACATGTAATATATAGTTTCTTTATACACAACAAAAAATATATCATATAATCTTTCCAAAATAGATACGAATCAGAAGACGAAGGTATAAATCAGAAAACAAATTCATGTTGTATACTTCGTCACTATTGTGGAGGATCAATCAGTTACCATACATTATGTGTAGGCACAGATACTTATCACTAGTTCTCGAGGTTCTCGAACACGGAATGACATATATGAGTACCTTAAAACATTGCTACCCCCCAAACACAAAACGGTTAGGGCACGTAGATCATACTGTTTTCCCATATATCTAAACACAAAACAGTTATGTGTGGGTCCACACTTATCACTTTGCCAATACACCTTAACACGAAATGATTATATACGGCCAAATTGAAGCCTACCACAATGTAGGTTCTTTTGGAATAACTTCTTTCCATAATGAGTGATGCACGCATATCAAAACTACATTTTGAAAACACAAAACAAAATAACACCTATATCAAAGTAAATTTTAAACAAATACTTACTTAGCAAATACAGAAGATAAATTAAACATAACACATTTTTATACTTAAAATACGTAAAATATCTCAAAACTACATAGGCTATAAATCCATAATATCCATTTACCTTAGGTCTTTAGCAGTTGTAGTCTTAATTCTGGCAGAGTTCTGGCTTTATTTATGACTTTTTTATGTAAAAATTTGACAAAGTTTTAGAATGATTTTTGGTCACTTTTTTGACTTAAAAATATCCAACATAATACTCAAAAACTAATCCCAAAAATTAAAGAGAAACTAAACTTCAAAACTTAAGAAAAAGCTTACCCCTTTTGATAGTGAGCCTTATTCCTCTTCTCTTTTTCTTTCTATGCTCTCATAAATTTAGCAAAGTTTTCCCAAGATTTTTATCTAAAACCACAAAATACTCTAAAAAATCACACACTTCGTACTTCTTCTTCTTTCTTCACTTCTATCTGTTTACTTTTTTTCTCTCATCCAGAATGTTTCTTCCTCCCTTCTCCTATCCACTATTTATAGGAGTGGGGAGCCACAAGGGAAAGGTTTCCATCATTTCGTCTTACTATTTCATCTAAAAGTTGTCACCTTTCATCATCTAAAAGGTTACCACTTTTGACATGCAGTTTCATCTAAAAGGTTTTTTTACATGTCAGTTCATCTAAAAGGTTATCACTTTTCACATGTCAGTTCATCTAAAAGTTATCATTTTTCATTATGTCATTTTATCTAATAGTTACTACTTTTCATTATACCACTTCATTTAAAAGATTCTCACATTTTCTCATGCTTCTTCATGTTTATTCTAACTCCTTCATTTTTATCTATCCTTTTTTCGTTTGACTCTAAACTATGTCCTTAACCTTATTATATATTTTAAAATACATGCAAAGGTAAATCAGAGATTTTTTTTTTGTTTTTAAATTTAATTTAATTTTTTTTAGTTAGAATTGATTTTGACTAATATCGTTAATGCTTGAGTTAATCAGTTTAGTTAATATGGTGCCATGTGTCAGCTTGTGAGTGACCACGTAACAAAATTTTATTCTTTGCTAATACCCTTCATGTATATATTTAATAGCTAAACTAGAAAATATTGAATATCTAATATGTAAACCATAAGATACTAAAGTGAAAAAGTTAAATCACAAGGATCAAATTAAAATTAGCATAAAAGTTGGACAAATATTCTAAAATAAAGCTTCCAAGGTTTTCAAATCTCAAAGAAAATTTAGAATGAAATGCAAAAATAATAATTTTTGAACTTTAAATTAAATCATCTAATTATACAGAAAATAAAAAATAAAATTTTTACATTTCATGCTTGAATTAACTTTCACATTTCATTTTCCTTGATGTTTTAAAGTTCACTTCATTTTCCTTGAACATTTGTTGCACTTGGAATGTCAAGAATGTGTTAGTATTATATAAATATAAAATTAACTATTGTCAAATATTATTTTGTATTTATCATTGAATTTTAATTACGTCAAAATACTATTTCAGATTATATTTTATTTTACTTAATGTTTAAATTTTAAATTAACTATAAAATTAATGGTGTAAAGACCCGAAACTTTAAAGGACATGAATTTATATCTTTAATACAGAAGCAAATAAAAAAGTTAGGATTTACATTCCTTACACAGTAAATTGGAATGCCCAATAGGGATATGGGAATGTCTCTTCTATATTTTTTCTTAAAAAAAGACAAACCATAATTAAAAATAAATAAATAGATATCCTAGGGGTTAACCTCCACTAGCACTTGAAGGGAGTCCAAGAGATGAACTACTCACAACTCTCTTGCTGATCGAGATCTGAATCTTGGTCTTCTTGATTTGAAATAGTTAATGAAAGAGTGAGCTATACTAACCCAGTAAGAATATCACACTAATAATTGATACAAAAAACCAAAAGTTGGTAAAAATTACAAAATAACTAATGGAGCCCTTGATTTAAGCTAATACATTTAACTCTAAAATGTTTTATTTTATATTTACCGTTACGGATTTTTTAAAAAAAAAACTATGAAGACAAATAACCAAGTGGCATTTTAATTTCGTGCATAAGATCACTAATTCTTTCTTTTAACTTACTTACTAGGACCCTTGGGGGTCCATAGGAATATTCCTCTACTCGTGGACCCAGTACCAAGTTTTGTCAATTAACCCGGTCGTCTCCATATCCCGTCCGGTAATGGGCGCCAAAAAAAACATCGCCTCGATACCTCGTCCTGTATGAGGGTCAACCATATCTCCCAAAATGCTTCTGGTATAGGACTTCTCAGCCTCATTCGAGTGATGTAATGTACACGGGTAGAGTTCCCTATGTACCGAATATGTCCACCCTTTCCTAGGATGCCCAGTAAGCTTTCATTTATCTAGATTCTCATCAACCAAACAACTACCAAAGCATACCAACGTCTCGTTTCATATTCACCGATTAATTAAACGGTATTTAAGCAAACGATATAGTTTAACATAACCGAATAATCAAGTAACCAGATAACCAATTAAATACTGCAGGAAAAACCAAATAAACCAAATAATCGAGAAGGTCATAAAAACAATTAATTTAAATATGCACAATATAATATTAAGTAATTTAGGCAGTACAAGAAAAATAAACAGGGAATCAGGACAAATATGAACTAATCGGTTCTAACTCCACTAGTGACCTATAATTATTTTAAAGGTATTTCTAATTTTTTACAAAACACATAATTATCGATTACTAATATTCAATTTACCGTAACAAAGAATATGGTGAGGGATCCTTATCCGAATATGTGTTTTGAAATATTGTACTATCTACTACGCCTCTTAACGGGTCTCGAATTTTATAAATTTTCTACGTGAATCAAAATACTCGTCACGTACCTAAAAATACCCCAAACCTTAAATCGGTATTGAAAACCCTTTTAGGCTAATTTTAGGGTTCCGGCACGGTGGCACCGCCATGCTCCGGTGCTAGCTTCGCCGCCCACGGTGGTGGTTTGCTTCAGCCTAGCCAGTTTTGACTAGTTTTGGCCAGTTTTACACATATGCTTGAAGAAAAACACATTAAGGGCCTCGGTTGGCCAGAAAATAAAAAAAATCAAACCTACCGGCGGGGTGTCTCCAGGTGCGGCAGCTCCACCGGTTCTCCTTTGTGATTGGGGTTTCTTCTTCGGATAACCTGCACAAAAAAGGATGGTGAACACAATAGTCAAAAATTGTGTAAAAAAAAAAACAAGAATGGGCTCATCGAAGAGGTTTTAGGGTTTTTACCGTCGCGGCTCCGTCGGGCTTTGCCCATGGTTTTCGGCTCACCCGCTATCCCTTTTGCTCCGATATTGCCACATGGAGACTTAGAATCGAATTTCGAGCAATAAGGAGAAAATGTTTTTTGGAGGTCGACATTGCCTCCGGTGCGGCGGTAGTCGGGGGTCGATCTTTGTCTCCAACATCTGGTTCTTCTCCAGCAATGGCAGGTGCAGCTAGGGTTAGGGTTCCCTGAGATGCATGTTTAAATACCCATCCCGTGTCAATCTAGGCCATTCGTCGGTGTCGACGTGGAGTGAGGAGAGTTGTCTGATTGTGTTCTGTTTAGGCCGATTGTGTGGGCGAATCTGGATCGTTCACTGTGATTGACCTTGCCCGTCTGATCGCACATAAAGAGAGAAATGCATCTAAGCTGTCCGTGCGCGCGGGACGTGATCAAGATCATCGGATCACCAAGCACACGAACTGCCTACGTGGCACCAATGTCAGTGTGTTTTGTCATGCGGCGTGCTCTGATTCGCTGTGACTGCTGACTGGGTCGTCCTACATGGTCGAATTTTTTATTTTTGCAATTTTACCCCCTGTTTTCAAGTTTTCTTTCAAAAATACTCCATTTAGTCAAAATTTCACCCCTTTTTCCCAAAATTATTTTCAATTTTGTTTCGTTTTTTTCTCAATAATTTAAACAAAATTAAATTAAAATTTAATTTAATTAATTATTTATATAGCTTTTTTAAATAAAAATTATTATCCCGGACCAATTTTTGGGACAGGTATTATAAATGCAGAAAAAAAATTGGAAGCTAAATAAAAGGATGATTTCTTAATTTTAAGGACAAAAAGGTTAAGGATGAAAATAGAAGCAAAAATTAGGAACCAGATTTATAACAATTATAATTGTAACCCCAAAAAAAGAAAAATTTAGACTCATTTAATATTATTTTAAGTAAAACTCTAAACTTTTTTAATTTGTAATATGAGAATATAATTCACAGATTGATTGAAGTTATTTTATTTTGTACGAAATTAATTAAAAATATCTCAAATATAAAATAGAGATTTCTAAAATATTCTTCTCCTAAAATTATTATTTAATACTTTATTGGACATATTATACCATTATTGTTACTTAAAAAATGCTTAAATTGATCATTTTTATAATTAATTTCAAAATTATTTAGTTATTTATTTAATGAATTCAATATGTTTTTAGACATCACTTAATGAATTTTATTTTTAATTATAAATAAATCCAATGCATTTATAGCAAAGATTTGACATCTAATTTGTTCTTTTCTTAGTGGATACTTTCTTACTTAATTTGTTTAATTATGAAAACGTTACACATAATTTATTATCGTAAAATTATAATATTAAATTTATGGCCGGTTACAAAATTCCTTTGGGTATTGTGAAGAAAAAAGTGAAGGGAATTCTAGTTTTATATGGAAGAAACAACCGCACATTAAATATATTTTATTGGTAAAGTACTAGTAAAGCTCTATAAATAATAAACAGACCAAATTAAAAACATCAGATAGAAGAAAATGGGTAGAGGTATGATTATCAGCGTTCTGTTGCTTCTTCTTGTCGTGGCTATGGAAGCCAAAGTTGACAAAGATTGCTATCGAAGATGTTCGAGCAAATGCTTGGGTAGATTCCGAGGGGCTTGTTTATCTGCATGTTTAAACCAATGTACGGTAGATGCTCATGATCAACCCACAACATTTTTGTCATCCGGTAATATGTTCTTATCAAATATTGCTTCAAGAATATAAATGAGTTCATAGATCATCTAAGCATTATCAGTTTATTTTAAAAAAATTTCAATAAATTATATAAGTCTAATTTAAAGTTTATTACTTATGTTTAGATAGTTTACTAACTAATATATAACCTGATAGATCTTTTTTATATGTATTTTTTTATTCCTTCTCACGTCATTTTTCTTTTGCTAATGGTTGTAGTAATAATACCTGATAAATGTTACAGATCTCAAGACCAAATGATGTTCGACATCTTCCTATGAGACATGCAAGAAAGTTACTTAATATATATGTAATAAGTATATTCATCGTTTAGACGTGTACTTTTGTTATACTAATAAATGAATTGGATTTCATTTTTAAATTTTTCATATTTTTGAGTTACAAATTGTTGTTCAATTGATTTTAGTTAAACTTAATAGTCCATTTTGTACTAAAAATATGATATATCAGTCTCATTTAATTAGCTGATGTATGCGAATTACTATTCTGAGTGAACGGAGTTAAGATCGTGTAGGAGTTTTGAATTTTATCCCAACTAATTTTTATTCTTTAAAAATTTTCACAATTACTATTATTATTATTATTATATGACCCAAACCCAAAACAAAACTCAAAGAAAAACCCCAACCCAATCCCTATCTATTGAACAAAAGCCCAAAACGTCTCGGCCCAACTCACTTGTAGCAAAAGATATACATAAATAAGCAGTTTAATTAGGGAAGAAAACCCCAAGTAGAAATTAAAATTTAATTAAGAAAAGATATACATTAAGAAATATTTACTAGGTTAAAGTGAAAGTACCTTAAGCAAAAACAAAATGTAGAGGGGAGGACACAAAGGTGATCTCTATTAGGGTTTTCTCTACCTTAATTATTAAAGTCAGAAAAAAAAAGCAGAGATGACAAAGAATTGTGCCAACTAATAACCTACAATTTTTTATTCATGTGGAGGAAGAGAAGAAGCAAAGAAGGAAGAATGTGTTGGCTTCGAAGCAAGGAATTATTTTTTTCTTTTGTTTTCAAAATCAATCTAAATGTTTTTAATTATGATTTATTTTAATTAGTATTGTTAATGTCAAAGTTAATCATTTTGCTTTATCTGGTGTCACGTGTTAGCTTGTGGAGTGGCCGTGTAACAAAATTTTCTTTCTTGTTAACAATGGTCACACAAATATATATATATTCAACAAATAAATCACAAAGTACTAAATTGTTAACAAAAAGAAAAACACAGGGTCCTAAAGTGAAAAAAAAAAATCAAACCAAAAGGGTCAAGCTGAAACTAACCTAAATATTTAATAAACATTCTAAAATAATCACTTTCAAGATTTTCAAATCTCAAATAAAATTTATAATGAAATGCAAAAATATTTCTAGGTCAGAGACCAAATTGGAAGCAAAACGAAAGGACAATTCCTTAATTTTAAGGATATAAAGGTTAAGGACAAAAGTAAAAGCAAAACAAGACTTATTGTTATTGATTTTGACAGGGGAGGGTATGGAGAGGTTCGAATCAACTCCTATAACTCATTCAACAAATGCAATACCGAAACTATAACCGTCTAGATAAACCATTCTCTCTAATTGAATTTACAATATTAAAAGGAAAGGAAAAACAAAGACTAGAAAAATAAAACAAGGAAAGAAAAAATATCATGGACTTATCAATAAGTTGGTCCCCGCCCCTTCGCTCAATAAAACTTCTGAAGACTCCTGCTTTCCGAAGAACTTGAATAAGCTAATTTAGCAAAAAATGTTAAAAAGAAAAAAAGCTTAAGCTTTCAAGAATTCTCTCAAATTGATTGTAATTGGTGTATTTACAACCTATGGGCAAAAGTCTATTTATAGCATTTCTCAGACAATCTAGATGAGTATAAATTCTTGGAATAATTCGATAAATTAATACCCAAGATAAAATTATATCTAAATATAGGATAATTATACAATAAAATAATTATTCTATCCTAAATAAATTAATTAAATAATCCTAAGGGATAGACTTACAGTAAAATAATAATTAAAATATCTTAATTCTTATCCAATGTGACTTCCGTGTAAAACATATGTGGAAATTATATTAAAATAATAAGATAAATAATATAATGAAATAATAGCTTAGGATAACCCTAAGATTAAAATATTATATAATTAATCATCTTAATTTAAATAATAATAATTAAATAATGAGGTGATAATTACCATGTGAATTTTATGGAATTTGGGATGGAAAATCGCATGGAGCATGTGGTGAAAAGAAGTCCAAAAGCTTGCCACTTGTTCCCCTCTCCCACACACATCACACACCTCACCCGTGCGGGTTAGGGAAGCCCGAACGTGCTCGTGTGGCTTAGGGTGAGCCTGCGTGCACGCAGCCATCAGGCCTCACGGCTCCGCGACCTGCTCGAGTTTCTCCTCAAATGGGCCTGTGGCTGCTGCTAGGCTGGGCTACTAGGCCGACTTGCTGGGCCAGACATTCGACCCAGATTCTTCTCCTTCAAGTGCGGGTCGGCTGGATCGGGCCTTCGGGTCTTCCCAATGGGTCTTAGTCGGCCCATCTGTAGGGATGTGTGGCATGGGCCGTATGTTCTTCTCGGGCACGCTGCCTGCTAGCCCGTGGGTTGGGCCTAGCGAGCCGGGTAGCGGGTTAGGTGACTCGGGTTTCCCCCCCGCGGGTGCCTCTCCTCCATGCGCAGCTCGGACACACCATCTTCGTTGAGCGTGGGCTTTTTTACAATTCTTCAAGTTCATTAATCTTACTTGGGCCTTAAGTCTTTTAGCTTGAACAAACTTAGCCAATCTCTTGGAATAATCTCAATTAGGAAAGTAATCCGGAATGAAATTACTTTCATATTCTGGGCATTCCTCATTGATGTTATATTGCATCTTTGGAACTAATTTTTTATTTTCTAGGATCACATCATCTCCCCCTTCTTTAAAAAGATTCGTTGTCGAATTTAGGCCTTCATCACAAGGGAAAGGATTAGTGATTGCAATAGAAAACATATCATACCTCCCAGGCATGTTTGTTTTATTGTTTATGCACTTCATGACTTGATTAACAATTCTTTCAGGATCGGGATCAAATCTTTGTAGCCCACTTGTCATGATAATTATCTGTAAGAGAAAAAAAATATGAATATGCAAAGAGTGGTTAAGGTCAAAATGAATCTCCCTGTAAGTAAGGACAATCAAAATTATATTTTTATAAGAGATATTACTTAACATTGTGTCTTTGTGATTAGGACGCTTGTTTGTTTTCGCTCTATGTTTTTCTATTAATAAACAATCTTTAGTTGTCTGTCGGGCTTCTTTGATGCTTAATGGACCATTAGTTTCTGTTTCGTCCTTTTCCATCTTTTCTGCTCTCTTTGAGTATTCATGAAAGGAATGTAATCTTCATGTGCCTCTTTTAGTGATAAAGGCATAAGAACATGATTCAGACCGTCCTTTCACAACGAGTATTAGTTGGTGCAACTGCTATGTTGTACCTGTCTGTCAAACTGCTAAGGTCTCCTAAGTATCAAGTGAGTGGCATGCATAGGTACGATATCCCAACATACCTCTTCGTGATATTTTTCGATGGAAAATGGTATTATGACTTCTTCGGTAACTTGGGCTTCACCATATTCATTCAAACACTTTAATCGATAGAGATTCGAATGCTTGATGTATGTCAACCCGGCTCTTTCCACGAGTAGAGTGTTTGCCACATTAGTACAACTACCATTATCAATGACATTCCACATACCTTACCATTGATAATGCATTATGTGTGGAAAACGTTCTCCCTCTATTCGTTGCCTTCATTCATAACTTACACGTTGAGAGCTCTTCAGATAATGAGGAAATTATTTTCCCAGAATGGAAGTATGTCACTTTATTGAAACATAGTGAATTTCCCTGCAAGGTAAAGGTTAATGAAAGAAAATCTCTCCCTCACCTTCACTCATGTTTACCTCAGAATCTCTCAATTGGCCGTTTCTTCTGTCGAGTTGAGCGTCTGGAATCGAAATCACTTGAATTGGGTTTGCATGTTAATCCTTACGACACAACAAAGAACCCTAAAAGGATCTGATTTCTATGGAAGCTCATAAACAAGCACATAGAAAAAAGACTAGTGTGTTTTTTATGTGTTAAACAACTAGAATCGATTAGTCACTTAATTTTTTTATAATGGAATAAAAGTAAAATAAAAGATAGAAATATAGATCACAAAGAATGACAATTCGAACTGATACATAGGAATCCGATCAATCCCAATGGATATAATTGGAAGGTGTATTTACCTATACTACCCCCAATTTGTCAGCTACGCCTACAACTGGTCAAGTTTCTTCATGCAATGTTGATGCAAAATTATAGAAATGTAATTCAAAAATTAAACGTTAACGATGTGTGGAATGAAAACAAAAGTTTTTATTTTATAAAAATTTAATTAATCACTTATTAACACGACTCTACATAAATACTAAATCTTAAAATACCAAATTATTTAAATTATCTTTTAAGTTTACAATAATCAACATCAAATCAACACAAATTATTAATCTAATCTTTT
>NW_019013866.1:3870-19148 GCF_000150535.2 Carica papaya | reverse complement strand
TAGTTTTGAATTCACTATTTTTTGGCCCATTAAAGTTATAGAGTTTTTTTTCTTTTTGTATACTACTTCAACTCTAAGGAATAATATAAAAACAAATTTTTGGTCACAAAAAAAAAAGTAAACAAAAAGGGAATTTTTGTTGAAAAATTACATCCAACGTGTTTTGCTTCTTTTCACAATCAAACGGTGATATTTATATAGATCATACTGAAATTTGGTGGGTATTTAAAATACTCATTGTTCTTTGTTTTAAATTGTGGAGATCGATTTTCGACATTTAGATTTTCAGTACTTTTAGTTTGAAGTTACTGTTTACGTTTTTCTTCCTTGCATCGACCAGTTTGACTTTCTCTGACGATCGGATGATCATTGGTAGCCTGATGAGGTTGAAATTTGGTGAACATATTCGGGATAAGTTGTTCTTTAATCTGAATGGTCGAGAACACATCCGTTTCACATGAATAGTAGCTGCTTTGGTGATATTTCTCCATTCTCTTGTTTATTTCTTATTATTTGGTTGATTTGTCGTTGAATATTTGTTTGAAAATAGTGGTTGTTTAACTAATTTTTATAATATTTTTTTTTTAACTTGACTTAGGAGAGGTCTCGTGATTTTTATCCTTCATATTGAATGGATTTTTCACGTTAAAAAATTTGATGTCTTTGTGTGATTGTTTTTTAATATCTTGGGGCAAATTTATTTTGGCTGAATTTTTATTTAGTTTTTACACCTCATAATTCATCAAAATGCTTCCATAAATAAGAATAATTTGGTACAACCGAATGAAAGTGACTATCTTACATTTCCATATACACCGAAGGCAGTAAACAGGGTCCACAAAACACAGACAATCAAGGCACTACCCAAAATTTTCAGAACACATGTTCAAACACAAACCAGTAACATTTCAACTTTCAGATGCCTCTGTGACATCTCACTGCCTACTCAGCAAGTCCCGTAATATGAAAGATCTACAATAGAACCAATTGTTTAGAAGACCCATCTACGCTTCAATTGGTAAAATGTGCCATCAGGTAGAACAATAACGACATGCATCAAAGCAATAACAGTTACTGATCTTTTTAATCTAAAGCAGTTACAAAGGCTGTGCTATTTTGAGTGTAACATAGTTTATATAGACCAAAATGTCGAGAATGCTACCACTAATCATCCAAGGATTTCTATGAAAACTTGTTCCTTCAAGCAATTATGAAAGTCATATGACGTTGATATTCCCAAGATATAGCAATACTTCAACAATGCAACCCAAGGAGTTTGTATTGAACACAATGGAATTCCAACCAGCGGACATGGTGAGTGATATGTTAAGTATCAACGTCTGTTCAATCCTGTATGTGGTTTTTGACCATTCCAGCTATTAGATCCAACAATTTAATAATCCCTTCTTTGAGAGGTATTTTATGGTGGCTCCTAGGAATGCTCGGACGACCACAACTTGCTCATCCTTCATGAATGCTAATTGTAAATTCACAAAATCAAAGAACACCAGGTTATACAATCTAACTCCAATACCCAGAGTGAACATTTAAATCACTTCTTCTGCATCACCTAGTTCGATTCTGTCTTGTATATTGACTTAATATCCTCTGCTCGTTGGCCACTACTCTTAGAGAAACAGAGAAAATATAGGGAAGAGAATAGAATAGTGGATAGATAAAGAGAAATAGAGGATGAAGGTGAAGACTTTAGAGAAAGAATAGAAGAATATTGGGAACAAGAGTGGTAATAACTCAATGTTTGTAGAGTAATCAGGAAATTAATCTACTCAATAACTAAGATAGGATACCTCACTTATAGGCACTGAAATACCACCGTATAGGAGTTTGCGTATCCATTAGGTTGTTGCTCTTTGATACTGGATCGTTGGTCTAGACTAAGAATAACAAAACAGAGAGGAAACACAGAGAGAGAGAGAGAGACATAGAGCGAAGGAGATGATAGCATTCATCATTGGCAATCGATCTCAGATCAGCTGGCATACCAACGCACAAAGCAATGGAAATTCGGTTACCAATCTAACCTTATGGTTATTCGCGATATTCATGCAGGGGCTCCTCCTCTTCCACTATCTCTACCAAGGGACACAGCAGGTGCCCCTCCTTATCTCCCGCTGCTGCGGTTTTCGCGGCTACAGGACTAGGACCCTTTGATCCTCCTCCATCTTTTTCCTCGGAGAACCTAACGACAACTACAGGACAGACGCAGTGATGCACGCAATAATCGCTAACGCTCCCCAGCCTGCTCTTGCTGCTCCTCCTAGTGGCTCCAAATCCTCTGCTCCCCATTATCACGGTGCTGAGGCCGAGCCGCTCCACCTCCAGACACAGCCTCTCCTTCATATCGTGGTCCTTCACTATGTGGATTTTGAAGGGAATTTGGGCCTCCACAAGAGGCTGAGCAATGTCATTGGCCTTTGTGTTGGTGAGGAGATCGAAGTCATCTTCAAGCTTCTGTTGGGACTCTTCGCTCTCTGGGTCGTGCAAGGCAAGGTCCATTGCTCCCCAGTCGGCGCCATAGAGGACGCTGGTGGGTCGCACGTGGACAAGGATCACGGCGTCCCCAGGCCGCAGGTAGTTCTGCACCGCCCATTGGACGGCGAACGCGCTCTCGTCGCTCAAATCAACCGCTATCCCGATCCTCCGGTGAGCCCCAGCCCTCAAGGTCTCCCCCACGGCAGTTGATGTCGACGAAGACATAGGAAATCTCGGGGATGATGGCTGGACAGTTATGGCTGTCGCTTTTCGGGCCGATTCCGATGTACTTCTGGGTGGCGTCATGATCAGTTGAATGGATTCCGTATTTCGTTCTCAGGTTTCTGTTTCTTTTGTTCTGGTGGTGATGGGATTTTAGTAGGGGTTTTGTGTACAGAGACAAAGGTGGCGAAAAGAAACTTTGAAGTGCATATGAGAGGGAGAGACAAGTCTCAGCTCAGCCACAGCTTAGACGTCGGTGTTCGGTGTACACGTGAAGATTTTTTCACTGAGAAAACCGGAATCTTGTCTGGATAAGGAAATTGCCTTGACTTCTGTCTTTTGTTTTGTTTTGTTTTTTTTTTAAATTTTCTTTCCTATCCTGTTACTTTCGGCTCCGATATGTCGTGTTCCGAAAAGAAAAATCTATTTCTTAAACAATCGTTTCTTTCTTAACATTCGACGAAAACCAACCCATTACTAGAGTAATACAACTCTTAGAACCCATTTTGCTGAAACCGAACCATAAACAATTCTTTTAGTAAATAAACAACAATTCATTACAACACATGCACAAACAATCTGCTTTTACACAAAAACTTCATCTTCTTCCCTTAAATCCATGTGATTCAGCAGCGCATGATAAACTGTACGAGTTCAAAATGTGATACAATTATAAGCCTCCTTGTTGCTGTTTCAAAAAATAGAAATGAAATTCCAACTAGGTGCCTTTTAATGTGTAAAATAGTGCATGTACAAATAGAACCAATTAGTAAAAGAAAATTAATTTGTTGGGATTCTTTTCCTGTCAATTCTATTAAAGCCCACTAGAAATTTAGGTGATATGGAAAAAGTGATGTTTTCAATCAATGTGAATATTGAAGTTTTTGTCTTTCATTCGCATTCGGACTAAATAGGGATGGACCACTGCTTGTTGTTGGCTGCAAAACATCACATATGACATTAAGAAAAGAAAAAGAGAAACTTGGTTAGTAGATAGATAGTCTCTGTGTGATAGAGACAACATCCTTATCGGTAGCCAGAGTTAATGGATCTCGTTTGCTAACCCACTTTCTGATGGTATAAAAATTTCACCTGCTTTGATTTTCTCTAGCAATTTGCTTGCTTTTAACAGGGAACACAATTGATTTGAAGTAAGGATTAACGATGGCTTACTACTACAGCTCTGGCTACTACGACAATAATTATCTTGATCATGAGCATCATCATCTTCTGACAACTTATGCTGGTAAATATGAAACTGCTCCATCACAAGCCTTGACTGTGTATTCTAGCTATGATTTCAGTGACAATGATTTCTTTCAGTCTGATCCAACTCCTTATTCTGGTGTTTATGATCCTGCCATGACAATATCCAAGGCTAGATACTCGTTATCTACGTCCAGGGAATCGAAACATGTGGCGTATCACCCAGTTTCCTTCAATAATACTCAAAACCAAAATCCGTTTACCATCTTTTTCTCAATCCAAGAGTTTAATCAGCCAGATTTTCAAGAATATGATCCAACACCTTATGACGGTGGCTTTGATCTTGCTGCAACTTATGGCAAGCCTCTGCCTCCTTCAACTGGAATATGTTATCCACCTTCATTGATGGATCCTACTGATTCCTCAGATGATTTCTCTTATGATTCCATTGAATCACCTTATGGCAAAGACCAAGCTGAGGCCAGTGATTCTGCTGGAAAACCTCTAGATGGAACCAAACTGATCCCTGATAATAAACCTGAAAAGCAGTCTCAGAATAAAAATGGTAGTATTAGCTCAGAAAAAAATAAGCCTTCTGAGTTAAAAGCAGACAACGATTGCCATAATGACCAGCCTGGATTGTGCCAAGGTAATTGTGATTACTATAAAGAAGTGCCTGAAATTGTTCCAGCAGGGTATGACCTGGAAGCAATAGACATTTGTGAGAGCTTGTTTGGGTACTTTCCTTGCTTGTCGCAGTATAAGAGTTGCATAAACCATCAAGAAAGTCTTGACTATGAAGACTGCATCTGGAATGGAGCTGCAGATTATCTCTTTGGTAGTTCTTATGATCCATACCAGTAAAGGTGGGATGAAGGTGATTGTGTTGAGACAAGCTCTGGCTCCCAGAGGACTTATCATGATTGTTATTAGTAGGTTGAGTATGACCAGAAATTCAAGGTATTCTGAAGTTTGTAGCAATAACATTTGATTTAGTATAACTATGTGCTCATATTGGCTTGTGCTTCGCTTATTTATCTGACAGATGATACATAGACAAAAAACGCAAAGAGAGTACCTTCTACTAGATCGAACTTTCAATCACTTTTTTTTTTCTTTGAGGAATTGTTTCAAACAAATTATAAGCATACTGGAAATAGTAATATCCCCACTTCAAAATTCTATTTCCATAACCATCTCACCATGTAATTAAAAACTAAAACAGAAAGAGAAATGAATTCAACAGATTTATTTTCGATGGCCAACATTATTAGGTAATCAGAAGGTAAAATAAAGAGAGAAATCATATGTGGAACACCAAAACTTCACCCGCATATATTGGTCATGTTCTTATCTGAATTCAAGAATCATGTTCATTTTAGCATGATCATATGTCGCATACAATTATTAAAAAGTAGTAAGTTGATTTCAGCGCCAACATGATGATATGTCTCTTGGTTATTTTTCTGTAACGAGAATCTAGAGTCCAGAGACATGTTGAATGAGTCTGAGGATTCTTTGGCCCTTTCATTAGATTTGTTGTTAAGTTCCGGGTTGAGTTGCCTGACGACATGACACACTCTTCTCATCTGCCGAAAAAACTCTGGAGGAATAACAAGAAAGAAGTTTGTTCTTACTTTCGGAAAGAAGACTTTGTGAAGGAGAAAGGTCGCTCTTGCGGCTTTTCTTCTGCTGCTTCAGAAAAGCTTCTCCTCTATTAAACTATCTTAAATATTTTTGCAATTTCAGTTATATTTCGAATTACTATGTACTTCAACTAGAATATATATACATATATATAAATTCAATAAATTTACTCTTTATGAGTTTTCAAATTTTCTCAATTAATTAGTTGAAATATTTTATGCTTTAATGTCTATTATATCTTATACTAATCATGTAAAGTTAGATAATTTTATAATAATATAAATCAATCTGATTTATTTTTACAATGTATTATTATGAATTAGTCATTCAAGAAACTTCATGAACAACAGCCTATATTTTAATTTATTAAATATAAATATAAATTTTAAATTATAATTTTTTATAAAAGAAGAGATATATTAATTAAAATTCTCAAGATATTTTGAAACTTGCTTATAGTTCACAAGTTAGGATTTTAAAATCCATATTGTACTTATATATAATTTAATTTTAATAATTATTTTTTCTAAAATTCTTCCTATGTTAACTGTTTATGTGATGTTCTAAACCTAGAATTAGATGCATTATAACGTTGTACACCTAAAAAAAATTCTATAAATACATAATATCTAAAACAAATTTTAAATTTAACTAAAATATGTGTTAAAAATTGATAATCAATAAGTCATTCAAATTGAAAATTTACCTCAAAACCCAAAAAAAAAAAAATTAAATTCCTTACATAAAATAATTTAACCCAAATACTAAATTCAAATATTATATTTTAATTCTCTACATAAAAAATTATACTAAATTCTAATTTTTTCATATATACATTATTTTTCAAAATTTATAAATACAAATAATATAGCGAACTTTAAACTTAGTAAATTAAAAAAAAAATCAAAGATTTAATTGGATCAAACATATTTGAACAATGATAATATAAACACATTAGCAAGGAAACTTTATCAACAGAGTAATTTTAAAACATCTTTAATTAACATTTAATATAAACACATTAGCTCATGCCAAATTTCAGATAAAAGTCATACAATCTCTAAAAGATATGACCACATTATATCTATATAATAATATCCAAAACTATATTTAATTCTTGTAGTATAATTTTTACATATGTTATTGTATCAAACACAGAATTATATTTAATTTATATGATTTAGATGATACATCCATATCTGTATCGAAATTTAAAAAGAACATATTTCTAATATTATATTTTAATATATACCTTCATTGATAGGGAGCGATAATAATTAAACTGAGTCTAACTCTTTTTATAATTACATAAATACCTAATAATCTATACTAAATTATAAAGTACTGTATATGTTTTATATAAAATACAAATATAATTTCTCTTTAATTCATAATTAAATAACAATTAGTTTATTTTTTAGAAAGCATGTCATAATTTTCCCTCATCTTTTATTACTGAAATTTTTATGAAAGTAATTAAATAGATTAACGATAAATTTATACATATTAATAATAAAATAATATACACACAAATTTGATTCAGAGTTTGACCCTTGGTTTTTTTCTTTTTTCCCACTAAAGAATTATTTACATAAAATCTTGTATCTATTTAATTTTAAAATTATTATCTGCTTATTAATTTTGTTCGGTTGTGTATCAATTTAGCTTGAAATTATTATTATTAGTTCATACTAATTAATTTAGGATTGTCTTAATTTACACAATTAATTATATTTCTGTTCGGAACCCAACAAGTAGTATCATAGCCTAGTTGATATGTGGTGTAGAATTAATTGTATAAATTAGGATAAACAAATATGCATATACTATGATTAAACTGACAGCTTTAAATTATTCGATTTGGAAGACGAAGATAGAGAATCCTCTTTATTGTAGAGATATGTATGATCCTATTAAATTAGGAACTACAAAGCTAGTTGGAAAATTAGAAGACAATTGGGAGAAAATATACATAAAAACTATTGGAACTATTTGACAGTGGATAGATATTAGTATCCATCATTATATAAGCAAAGAAGTTAATGCACAAGATTTGTGAAAAAAAATTAGAGAATATGTGCGAGAGAAAAAATGCCCAAAATAAAATTTTTATTATCAGAAAGTTGGTGAATCTGAAACTGCAAGATAAACAGTCAATAGTAGAACACTTGAGTGAGTTCCAAAATTTGACAAATCAATTGAATATTATGAAATTAACCTTGTATGATGAAATGCATATATTATTACTTTTGAGTTCGTTACCGAATAGTTGAGAAACCTTAGTGGTGTTCTATATGGTGTTTTGTCTTCATCTATGGTAATGAATAATATTTATAATAAGGAGATCATAAGGAATGATATGAGCATTGAAACCTCACAAGCTCTTGTCATAGAGAGCAAAAATAGAAGTAAAAGCAGATATCCTAAAAAATGCAATAAAGACAAATTCAATTGTTATCATTATGGCGAGAAATAACATCTCAAACAAAACTGCAGAATTTGAAAAAGGGAACAGAATAATAAGAAAAAGGTAAATGATCAGAATACCACAACAACTGTAACTGATAATGAATAACTAGTTGTACTTTTTTTTATTGAGGATCATGATCATGTTATTGATCTTGACACTGAGTGGGTTGTTGATTCAACAGCATCCTACTAGTTATACCCAAGAGGGATGCTTTTACTATGTATAAAGTAGGAAACTTTGGCAGAGTAAAAATGAGTAATATCAGTTATGTAGATATTATGGGTACTAGTGATATTTTTGTACAGACAGATATTGGTTGCACATTGACTTTGAAAAATATGTTATACGTGCCTGATTTACGCCTAAATCTGATTTCTACACATGCTCTGGATCTTCATAGTTATTATAACTCATTTGGTGGTAGAAAATAGAAACTCATCAAAGGTTCAATTGTGGTTGCAAGTGATATATTGTGTCACAAACTGTACAAGAATCAAGTGAAAACAATTAGAGATACTCTGAATGCAGCAGAAAAAGATGTTTCGCCAGATTTGTGGCATAAAAAGTTGGCTCATATGAATTAGAAAGAATTGCAGATTCTAGCAAATAAATCTTTCATTTGCTTTGTTAAAGGTACGAATTTAAATTCTTGTGATGATTATTCATATGGTAAGCAACATATAATTTCTTTTAGCAATTCTTCTAGAAGAAAAATGAATATACTTATGTTAATATATTCTGATGTATGTGATCCCATTGATGTGGAATCATTAGATAGTAATAGATATTTTATTATATTTAGTGATGATATTTTATGAAAAGCTTGGGTATTTATTCTATGTTATAGTAGAAAAAGAAAAAAAATACTTTTAAAGTGTCTTCGTAGTGATAATGCTGGCGAATATACTTTAAAGTATTTAAGAATTACTGTTTACAATACGGAATCAAATATGAAACGACTGTTCTAGGTACTCCTTAACATAATTGTGTTGTTAAAAGAACAAATAAAACCATCCTAGAGAAGGTCAGATGTTTGCTAAAAATGGTTAAACTACTAAAACTATTTTGGGTTGAAACACTCTACACTACATGTTACTTGATGAATCGATGTCCCTAAGCTCCTTTAGATTTTGATATTTCTCAAAGAATATAGTCCGAGAAAGATGTAAATTATTCTCATTTGAAAGTTTTTGTCTTAGATGTATTTATGCATGTACCTAAAGAGTAGAGACAGAAACTTGATGACATGATAATTTTATATATTTTTTTATGTTATATAGATACAGAGTTTGAGTACAGATTATGAAATCTAGTGAAGAAGAAAATATCAAGTCGAGAGATGTAATCTTTGTTGAACACAAAACTCTATTAGATTTTGAAATATTTAAGAAGACTACAAGTAAAGAGATTCATTTTCCTGCATTAATTCCTCATACAATCAGAAATGTTCGTAATAAAGGAGATAGAAGTGATTATGTGTCAGCACCAGTATATGTAAATGATGATATTGAGTAGGGAGAATAGCCCCCTCCTTGAAGAATTTCAGGTTAAAAGGTCAAGTAGAACACATCCTTTTTTCACCAAATATTCAAGTTCTAAGTATATTATAGTTATTGAAGAGGGAGAGCCATAGAGCTTTCAATAAATGCAGAATCATAGATAAATGCAATAAAGTAGAAGATGAGTTCTTTGAAGAAGATAAGACCGATCTAGTTAACGTGGTGACCAAAATTCTTGACAAGCATCAATCCTGCACCAAGACAGAAGGATTAAGTAAAAATTGAGTAATAGATGAGTGGATACCTACCATGGGTTGGAAGGAGAGATTGTTAAGATTTAACCTAATAAAAAAAAGGTAAATTAGTAATTTAAAAGAAAAAAAAAAGGAAATTAGGGCTGTAGCTTATATATATATATGCTTATATATATATATATATGTTGCACGAAAAAAAAGGATGCAGAGAGATAGAGAGAAAGAGAGTGGTTATGCAGAAAATAAAGAGAGAAAAAAGAGAAGAGAAAAGGAGAGAAAGAGAGTGGTTATGCAGAAAATAAAGAGAAAAAAGAGAAGAGAAAAGGAAGGGATATATATAAATACAATATATATATATATAGAGGTTGAGTGGCTGCCAAGAGAAAAGAAAAAAAGAGTTTGTCATTCTTTCTCATTGGTGAAATCATAGTCTACGTTAGCTATTTCATCTTTTCTCACGGAAGTTTAATTTAATTTAATTTCTTTCTTTCTTCAAGTTCAGCACAAAATTAGGTTGTTATTTTTGCTCAGGATTTAATTCTTGTTAGATTATCTTGTACTTATTTTTGTTGATAGCAGATTTAATTTAAAATTTGATCCGTAATTTTTTCTTTCATAGTGAATGATTTTATACGCAAAATTTTGTATTTATTTAATTTGAGATTATTATCTATTTATTAATTTTAATCGGTTGTGCATTAATTTAACTTAAAATCATTATTATTAGTTCTTGCTAATGAAATTATCTTAATTTACACAACATTTACATTCTTACAAACATAAATAAAAAAATAAATATATGTAAATCAGATTTTATTTAATTTAATCAGTATAATATATGGTTAACCTTTCAACCAATATAATTTTGAACTCATGTATTTATAGCATTAACCAATGTTAATTTGGTGTTTGATTGTACTAATTAATCAGATCATTTGCAATTGACTATAATAAAATATGCTATTTTTTAATAGAGTTTCTTTAATGTAAAATTTCAAAGCTGCATGTATGTAATGAGTTATATTTTTTCAGTTATTTAAATAAAAAATATAATTTACAATTTTTTACTACGTTATTCCAGAACGTTATAATACTAAACCATTAAAACATAATACTGTTACAACTTTACTCCCACCGTCATCTGTGTCTCTCTCTGTCAACTTTCTCTCTCTTCAACCCATGTCTTCTCCTCCTTCCCGTTACAGTTGCCCCCTCCATTCAAGACCACCTTCAAAGCCAAGGCCTACCAGGCGGTATCTTCCTGAAGACTGCGAGATCCTACAGTCTTGACGAGGCTGGGTGCCTAGAGGTGAACCTGGACCGCCCCTGCTTGGCCAAGTTTGAGACCAGAGTGTTCCTATTGATTTTGCTGATTTTTTTTTGGAAGGTTTATTTTTAGCCCTCGGTATTTGTGGAACTAATTGGGTATCTTCTGTATTTCTTTTCAAATCGATCTTTGTTGGCGAGGAAGAAATTCAAGAGGGAAAATGACATTTTTTCTTTAAATTTTTTGTTCGGGGTGATGAGAGTTTCTTGTTCAATTACCTGTGGAGTAAACAGAATCTAAAGCTAGACTGTTTGTGAAGGACTTCTTACATTTCTCTGACTAACCAGACAGAGAAAAAGCTACTGATTTTTTCTGTTTTTTTTCCTGATATCAACTTCTCTTTCTTTCTTTTTGAAAAGTTTTGACGAGTCACTTTCAGCTTATACAGAAAATAAATGTGGAGTTTCATGATTTGGTGTTCAAGAAGCTTGTGAGGAACAAGATGGGATTTCCAGTTCGCAGATGGGATGACATTCCTGAATCTAAAAGATCAATTTTTATCTATAGTTTTTGTCTTTTCTTTTGTTTACTTGAAGAAGAAAAATATGCGGTGAAGTAGATACTCGTGATATATAAATGTTGTCCATCCACATTTGAGTTTTGACTAGTAAGACTAGAATCACATCAAACAGAGAACAGAATAGAAGAAACTCAGAAATGTTGGCTGGTGCTTATGCACTTCGATGATGGAGCTTATACGCTTGCAATGATCTCCAGCAGCAAATCACTAGCTTGGTCAGCTGTGAGCATGTCACCATAATTTCCCTGAAACCAAACAGAATAAGGAAAACTAATTAGAAAATGCGATGGACAACACTTATTTTCTGGTAGCCAAACCTGCACACATACTTTTGATATGATCATCTCCTAGTAGTATAAGAGATAGTTTATAGTTGAATCTACGTGAAAATGGTACCTCTACACAACAGGAGATCAAAATTGCTCCCCTGAAACTGGTAACATGTATGTCAGTGAATTCATAACCAAGGAAATTCATGGCCTCCACCAATTTGGTAAACCGACCTCTTCTCTTCTCCAAGAGTATCTTTATCCATAACTTATTGCCATCCATATTGGTTACCTTAACATCTTCCTACAAAGAATAATCAGCTTAGAACAAGGACAAAGCATATCAGAATTAGAAATCCGGGTTCGTGATCACAACCTTCACCACCCATTTCTTCATTTCCTCCCCAGCATTAATCTCGGGTTTGGGGTCCTCTTCTGATGATAATGCCTCAATTTCAAGAAGTTCCTCACTAAGATCTTTCACATTCCTCTGCAAAATCTCAATGTATGTGATTGCATCCTCTATAATAGTTGCTTTATTCATCTGGAACACCAAAAAGAAATTGTAGTCAGAAAATTATATAAAGAAAAAGTAACAATATGGTTTCAGATAGGTAATTGCATTTGTGATAATTGGGACTGATGCTCGTAGTGTCAAGAGTCTGTCACTGAGCTTCTCCCTCCTCCTCCTCTCCGCATGAAGGTTCTTGGATTTGAAGGTTGTATCATCAACTTCCGCCATTCTTCTTCCTATTCTTCCCTTAATGCTACTATGGACTTCTTTTATGGGTAAATTAGCAGTGATAGAGCCTACAAATTCCATTTCATACGGTTTTTAAGGTTGTTGTTGGTTATACCATATATTATATATAGTTGGTGCTCACAAGGGTAACATTTTAAAGAAAGGGAATCTTGATGATAATGTTTGTTGAGCATTCCTAAAATGGGAAGCATAATATTTTTTTAAGTTAAAAATAAATACTAAATATGTCGATGTTTAACTATTATTTAAGATAAACTAAAACTATATAATATAAATTGAGTTAAAAAATGATTAGAATAATTTAATTTAAATTTATAATTTTAAATAAATAGATAAATATTACACATTCAGTCAATAAATAATTAATATAATAATATTTATATGATTTTTCATTTCACCTATTTGACTTGTCAAAATATTTAATAGTATTCAATTATTCTAATTCATAGATATTGCATTACCATCGTCCTGAACATCAATGAGAACACAAATAATAGCATGTAAACTAAACCCTATTTAATTTACTCAATATGGTATTTAATCTACCTTTTAACCTATATAATTATTTACTAACACTAAATTTCAATATCTAATTCTACTAATTACTCTGATTATTTGCAATTGACTTCAATAACATATACTTTTCAAATGGAGCTTTTTAAATAAAATTCCTAAACTGTGTGTATTATAGAATTATATTTTTTAGTAACTTATATGAATTTAAATCAATGATAAAATTAAGGACATTGGGTAATTTGGGGAATAGGAAATTTGGGGAATAAGAACTGCAAGCTCATAGTTTGGACATGTCTTGACTGGGTCCCACTTTTTAAAACTCTCTCTTAGCAAAATCTCAGAAACAAAAACTAGTATCTGTCCTCTAACGCCTCAAGCATGCCTCTCTCCCCGTCACCTTCCTCTCTCTCCAACCTGTCTTTTGCTTCTCCCCCTTCCCCTTACAGTTACCTCTTCCATTCAAGACCTCCTTCAAGGCCAAGGCGTACCAGACGGTATCTTCACAGAGACTGTGAGATCCTACAGTCTTGACCAAGCTGGCTCCCCAGTGGTGCACCTGGAAAGCCCCTGCTTGGCCAAGTTTGCAGACCAGAGTGTTCTTTGTCAGTGTGGTGAGGGCTAACCTCAGCTATGGTGGACTCGTGGGATTTTAAGGGTTGACTCAGGAAGCTGTAACAAAGTAGGAACTGCGAGAGAAGAGGCAACATTCATATTAACACAAGAGGAACAAGAAATAACAACTCAAACCCGTGCTACATTTGCTTGGTCCCAGTTAGTAGCAAGTGAATAGTTAAGGCCACTAGTTCTGGTTTTTGCCTCGATGCCAACACACTGTAACAGGCATGGATTGAAATTGTAATATTAAATCACACACAACAAAGAGTACAAAAACAAACTAGAAGAAAAAGAATTATCTGAGAAACCTTCTTTACATAATAAGCTAGCTGTCCTGTGTATCCCATGTTTAACTTTCTGAAAAGCTGCATCCATATAAATTATGATCAACAAGTAAATATTATTTGCTAATTCTTATAGGGTTTCCTAGTAGCGATGATGTTGTAATGAATCATTAGGATGACGTATTTTTCATCAGTAGATATAGTGTTGATAATGAGCGTTGTGAAGAAGAACGTAAGACTTAGTTATGATTGCATCTATAACTTCTATCCCTTTTGTGCCTTCCTTTCCAATAACTCATCATTCTTGAACTACCGCCTACCTGTGAATATATACGGTCGACCAATTTAATTTCACCTGTCCTCAAAGCCAAAGAATAAGATTGTCGCTATCTTTTATCAAGGAGTTTCAGAAATAAATCGAAGACACGTTTTTCATATTGAAGTGAATATATAAAATTGCTGAACAGAATACTTCTTTTACAAATAGAGCCTGCTAACTTTGGAAGGACTCCAACACCAAGGTCAAGCTCAAAATTGATTGTTCTTTGAATAGCACACGCATCATCAACCATCATCTGTAAACAAAATAAAGTAAAATGTCGTCCTCCATGTATATATTTTGAATCAAGACATCAACTTTATGACATTTCCTTAAATACCATACATTACAGAGATAAATTCCAATGGACCAACACCAGATAATAGTAATTAAATCACCCAATCTCCAATATCCCCCTACCATCTTGTTCCAGGCCTGTACTAGGAATATTTTCCATCTTCAAGTATAACCCAGCAAATTCAGTTTCTTTTCGTACAATTTGGCCCGTCGAAGAGCATCCAATGCCTCAGCTTGTTTTCCGGAACGTTTCAAGTTCACTGCCTTTACCTTCTCAGCCTTGATCCGCTCTTCCAATTGGATTCTCTCTTGGCTACAGTCTCCTCTCGTAACAGGTTCAGGTTTCCCAGCTGCTGGTTTTTCTGGGCTTTGTGATATCATATTAGCCTCATCTAATCCAATCGCCTTCAGAGCAGACAAAAGTTGAGGATCCAGAAGATCTTCAATAACTACGTCAACCATTTCTGGCACACTGGCAGAAGATTTTGAGGAATGATTACCCAACTCATCCAACTGGGCCTCAAGTGCTTTGGCCAATTCAAACTCAGTTTCTGCTTCTTGCAACCGACCCTCCCTT
>NW_019013863.1:5910-16546 GCF_000150535.2 Carica papaya | reverse complement strand
ATCTTTGCCAGTTTTATCAGCTGTTGGCGGGATAAAGATAGTCTACCCGAAGATAAGTGATGGTATTAGCCTTCCTCATCTGTTTCTCTTTCATCCAGTAAATACGATATGGTTCAACTAATGCTAGTTTTTTGTGTCACAGAGCTTGTTGTACTTGTAGCTGTTTTGATATTAATTGCTTTGTTCAGCATCCAGCATCACGGTATTGATAAAGTTAGCAGGCTTTTTTCCCCAATTCTGCTAACTTGGTTTCTGTTAATTGGAGGAATTGGCATATTCAACATTTGGAAATATGACAGTGGCATTCTAAAAGCTTTTTCACCTGTTTACATGTATCGATATATGAAAAGAGGAGGGAAAGAGAATTTCATCTCACTTGGTGGCATAATGCTCAGTATTACAGGTATATTTTCAGCTTCTTCTATTGAAATTATGGTCAATTGATTATTTGCTTGAAGAAAAGATACGTGAGTGTTTATATTGATCTCTATGCCAAGAAAAAAAAAAGCTGTAAATGAATTAAACCTATATTGCAAAGTATATCTTCTAGCACTCATAAAACTAAAGCATATATTATATGCACCAAACCTGTAAGAAATAAAAATCACAAGAGCTCCCCTAAGGATTCTATGAACATATTGGCTAGCTTGTATTTTGACATCATGAGTAGTTTGAATCGCATTATATAAAAATTTTTTTTTGTATAAATAACAATTTTTTTGGTTAAGGGCTATCGCTGTTTTCTTATATGGATATCGAACCTATGATGCTTTGACCAAAAATAGGTACCACCAAAACCAAAGGCTCTTGGTAATTAACCTCAATGTGCTTAATAATCTTGTGAAAAATTAGGGTTTAAGCAATATCGATCCCTATTTGACTATCATAGTAACTCTGCGGGTTGCAATTCTGGAAAACAAAGGTCGTAATATAAATATTAATTTATATTAATTTATAAAGAAGAGGTAATACCATGGTTAACAGATGCTACCTTTGCAAATCGGAAGAGGAGACATGCAACCATCTACTTTTGTGATGCCCGACGACCTACAGCATCTAGAATTCTGTTTTGGGTTTGCTGGGCCTAAGTTGGGTAATGGCTGAAAATTTGAGTAAAGAGTTGTGGACTTGGCCAGGTTATTGTAAGAAGAAAAAATATTTGTTCCTTATTCCACTAACTATTTTTTGAGTTGTGTGGAAATAAAGAAATGCAAGAGTTTTTTAGGGCACTGAGACTAATGTTACAAACATTAAAGATAGATGTATTTATACTTTTAATTCTATTTTGTTAAGTCATGACATCAAAAATTGGGATAATTTTGGGTGGGTTATAGACCACTTAATTGACTTGTAAGTATGCTTTGTACATGAGCGGTACTCTCTTGGTACTTCTGTGAATAATATTACTTCTCTTGTATTTAAAAAAAATTAATAATTAAGCAGTGGGGTACATGGTTTGGAATAGTCAATATTTCTGGCAACTAGCCTTCTTTTTCCAAGGCACTGGCTTACCACCCAAAAGCGTACAATACCTTGTAATGTATCTACAATAAGAAAGATTACCAATCCAATAAACCTCTGTGTATCCGTCGACCAAAGTATGCCATGATTCTTATGAAGTAATCCATAACTCATTGTACCTTCAAGATACCTCAAGGTGCATGGAATGACCTCCCAGTTACTAGTTTAAGGTGAGTCCATAAATTCACTCACAACACTCATAGCAAATGGTGTCTAAAAGAGTTAGTGTGAGGTAATTTAAATTGTTAATGGAATACTTATTTTTGTGTTTATGAATGTCTAGACGAGTCACAGCAAGTTATTTCAATTTTCCAACCAATCTCCTAGATTATTCGGATTTCTCCAATGATTTTCCTTCATTTGCAACCCTTGTAACATTAGGATCCTCATTGATATCAATCAGCTTAAATCATGAATCCTGGAATAGTGTTTAAACATTCTTCTACATTAACAATTTTTCTACTACTTGGGCATGGGGAATATGTGTAAAAATATTTTGAGGAATTGGTTTTATGATCAATGCCCCTGAGTTTATATTCCATGATTTCTCAAATGGTGTATCTGAGGTATTTAAACCATATGAGTGAAAAAACATTACTTGACAGACTTTTGCCTGTGGGCTTCTCTTGGTCCTCAGGCCTACTTTTTAACCATTCAATTTCAACCTTGAATTCACTTATATCAGTAGGTATCTCTTCTTCTTGCTGTTAACTGCACGGGTTTTGTCGGTACGACTTCTGCGAATTGTTCTTGTATCCCCAGTCTTTGCTCAAGGTAGTGAACTTCACATGGAGTTTACATAAAGTACATCATTAATTGTCCCTATTTTCTGCTGAAGTTTCATTTTTACTCGACTTTTCCCTGTTAATGTAGTTTGGAGCCTTTAGTTACCATTGTTGAATTGTCAGTAATGCAGGATTCTACCATAATTTCCTCGTGCTTTCTTTGGCATGAACCAGGGATTTTACCTCATTCAAAGATGGTATCTCTTCTTTTCCCAGGATTTGAGTTCTTACCTGATCACATTCTTCACTAAGTCCTAACATGAACTTGATATGCTCTGTCTTTCTCTACCATCTTCTTCCGGGTAGCGGCATCTTTGCTATTTTTCATAGTGAAGCAGTGATATTGATCAAGTTTCTGCCATCAGTTTTTTAATAGGTCGGTGTACTCTTTGATCGATTTATTTCTTTTTTTGTTTACCAAGTTTTTACAGTCAGAAAATAGCTTTGAGTTGCATCTTTTACCTTGGAGTAGGCTTCTCTGATTGAATCCTGCACTTCTTTCATGACGGGTAAGAACATAACAGTATTGCCTATCTCTAGTGTCACTAAATTCCAGAGCCAAGTTATTATCATTCAATCATCTTCATCTCATGCATCAAAATTTGGGTCTCCTGTTTTCGCAGTGTGTCCAGAATGTGACTGACTTTTTTTTTTCCTTTAGAATGGTCCAAATCAGTTGAAACTAATTCAAATAGTTCTTGCCATTGAAATAGTAGGCGATCTGGATTATCTGAAGTTCTCCATTAGTTTGTACAGAATTTTTTTGTTAGAATTTTTGTCAGTAATTTGAGATGTAATCTCCAATATAGTGTAAGATTTTAGGGCAATTAAAGCCAATTTAAACTGACAAAAATAGAGATTACAGGACTGCGAAGTTCCATATGACCACTTTCCTCTAACTTTCTGGCAATATTTCCCTAGTTCTGGTAGTAAAAAGTTACAATTGAAAATGGCAGTTTCCCATCAATTGCAGGAAAAGGCCTTGTCAAAATGTCAAGGAATATAGATTTTAATTTATTCTTCATCTTCCCAACTAGCCACCAATTGCAGGGAAAGGCTTAATCAAAATGTCAAGGAATGTAGATTTTATTTTTCATGTTCCCGAACTGTCCAGTAATCTCTTATCATTGAGTAAACTTAGTAAAGATTATAGTTATTGTGTCATTTGTTTGAACTTTGTTGTCCATGTCAGAACTGGAACTCGAGGAGGATGATTGAGCATCTTAGACTAGGGCATCCTAGTCTTCATTTGAGCAACCGTTGAATTTCACTCTCAAGAGAAGAGGGTCTTCACCAAATTCCACAGCTTCCCAAAGGTTTGTTCAGCAAGGCCTTCATTCTAACAGTCAGCTGGTAGTTTTCGCCATTGAGGATAGGAGGTGAGGAAGAGCTTGAACTGCTGGAGGCTATTTTGTTCCTTTGTTGTTGGTTTTCAGTTTTTGCAGCTGGTTTCCTTCTTTCTTGGTCCCCTTTCTAAGAGCTAAAAGCTCTGAAACCATTTGTTGACATTTGACGAAGAAAAGATGAAAATCTGGAGCAGAAAAAACTGAACTGAATTTCATTAGTCTGCTACTTAAATGAAAACACAGATGAACTTCCTTCAAGCTGTCCAGGACTGTAGAAAGAGAAAGGAAAAAGAAAGATACTTTCTTACATAAGCAATCTAAAGTCGACATTAACCTTTCTTAATAAAGCTTATCCACTAATACAAGCAACATCATCTGAAAAACCATTGGAAATTAAACAACATTGGATAGGAAACATAATTCTAAACATTCGACAACAAAAATGCCAAAGACTTAACACTAGATAAGATAGTCCCACATCAATACACCGCAATTTTTTTTTTTTTTTTTTTTTGAGATAAACATCAACACACCCCTATACCAATTCAAGAAAAGCTATATAACAGAAAACCACATTCCCCTCATTAGATACAAGGAAGTACATAGGAAAATATATTCTATGCTCTTTAACATATTTGATCAAATTTTAGTTACTTGTTTCCAGTATTCGAGTTGGTTAATTGGACTAACACAATGGCCTGATTAGTTTAAATTTTTCTAAGTATTCACTGCAATTACAGGAACTGAGGCCCTTTTTGTCAACCTATCCAATATTTCAGTACCAGCCATACAAATCGCGTTCACAGCTATTGTCTTCCCCTGCCTCCTCCTTGCCTATTCTGGACAAGCTGCCTACCTTGTGCAAAACTCAAATCATGTAGATAATTCCTTTTATCATTCTATTCCAGGTTTGTTTATCAACTAGATGCATTTTCCTATTTCATTACTATAAACATTTCAACTTTGGATTATGAATTATTGATCAATTTCATTAAAGAAAAGTGTCACAAAAGTATTTATTTCTGCAGATGGGTTCTATTGGCCAATGCTGGTTGTTGCTACTACAGCTGCTGTTGCTGCAAGTCAAGCTACAATCTGTGCTACATTTTCATTGATCAAGCAGGCTCTTGCACTGGGCTATTTTCCTAGAGTTAAAGTTTTGCATACGTCAAATAAGTTCCATAACCAAATATACATTCCAGATATGAATTGGATCCTTATGATTCTTTGTGTTGGTGTAACTGCTACATTCAAAAACCAAAGCCAAATTGGTAATGCTACTGGTAAGCATATTTGAAGTTGTTAACTTCATTAACTTGTCCCATGCTTTTTTCACCCTGTTCTCCTATATCTTTTACATTTGATTCTATTTTTTTTCCTTTTTATTCTTCAAATATAGCCTGCATGACACAACGTGTGAAGTAGGTTTTACTTTAAATTATTAATGGAAAAGCTAGTTATATGTGTCTTGATCATCTTCTTTAACATCAACATAAAACTGGTTTTTCATGTATGGCAGGAACTGCAGTGGTGGCAGTGATGCTGATGACCACATTTCTTATTATTTTAATCATGCTGTTAGTCTGGCACTGGCATTGGATATTTGTTTTAATATTCACTGTGTTATCGTTAGCGGTAGAGGGTACCTATTTTTCTGCAGTGCTCTTTAAAGTTAATCAAGGTGGATGGGTACCCCTGGTGATTGCAGCAGCCTTCTTTATCGTCATGTGGATTTGGAATTATGGCGCTCAACTACGCTACGAGTCTGAAGTGCATAGTAAGATTTCAACCGCATGGATTTTAGGACTTGGCCCTAGTTTAGGACTTGCCAGGGTTCCTGGCATGGGTCTCATGTACACTGAGCTAGCCAGTGGAATACCACACATCTTTTCTCATCTTATCACTAATTTACCTGCCATCCATTCTGTTGTAATTTTTGTGTGTGTCAAATATGTTCCTGTCTACATCGTCCCAGAAGGTGAGAGATTCATAGTAACCAGAGTCGGACCCAAGGAATTCCATATGTTCCGTTGCATTGCAAGATACGGCTATAATGATCATCAGAAGAAAGATGATGAGTTTGAGACTAAGCTCCTTGACAACCTCTTCAGGTTTGTGAAGCTTGAGTCCTTAATGGATGGAGGTTCAGATTCAGATTTTGATGATTGCAGTACTACGTCCCACGATGTAGACTTACCAAGTGCTTGTAATGAATCAATTGTGCCTTCCGAATCTCTTTCTGGGCGGGCCATTCGGGAGATTGAAGAGGAGGAATTAGAGTTCTTGAAAAGGTCTAGAGATGCTGGAGTTGTCCATATACTCGGGAATACGGTAGTGAAGGCACGGAGGGATTCAAATATTTTTAAGAAGATAGCTATTGATTATATGTATGCGTTTCTCAAGAAGATGTGCAGGGAGAACAGTGCAATGTTTTATGTTCCTCATGAGAGTCTATTGAATGTTGGCCAGATCATTTATGTGTAAGCTCTTTTTTTCCTTTCTTCTTGAAAAGTTTTACAGTGTAGTATTCTGGTGTGGTGTTCAATTTAAATCCCATCACATTTTGCTTCTCCAACTCCATCTGATTCTCAGATTTTGTTTCCACATTGTCATCAAAAACTCTTCTGTAATTATTTCACTAGTAATTATACAGACAGAGAGAGGCCCTGTATCCCAAAAGCTCTCCCTAACACAGTTTAGAGACAGGAGATTTCACTACTCAGCAAGAATCATGGAATGTAACAGAAGATAAAGAGTGCTTGAAATAAATGAAGCTAATTCAGAACCTGCATGATAGTAAAATTTATTTCATATCCATTGCAATTACATGACCATACATGTCATGTAAACCTCCAGTTCAATTCACAAACAGATCCACACAACGTTCAAATCCCCAATTGGCCCTCTTTACCTATTATTGAATTCTGCAAACAGGCTAGTACTGCATCACTGGATGCTGCCACAAGGTAATTACTCTGAATTTGCAGCCTTTAGATTAATACAAAACAATCTTAGCTATCAAAGATTAAAAAGACAATGTAGCTACGGTAACATTTCCTTGCATTCAGTACTCCTAAGAGTCAAAAGGCCACAAAGTCCCCACGGAGATACCCCCTTCATAGATGCTTGAGACAACCACCAAAATGAGGAGTTTATAATAGCTCCTGAATATTACTCTTCATCGAAAGACTCGAAGTGAGTGATTTGAGCATGTAAAGCCACCATCAACCATGAGATTAGCTCCACTTACATACCTAGCTTCATCAGTTGCCAGGAAAAGAACAGAATTAGCCACATCTGTAGATGTCAATTCCACGCCCTGCAAGTTAGCGTTCTTTCCAGTAAATGCACGGAAACCTGCCAATGCATCATCAGTTCTTTGATCCTCTGGCAAGTGAGCCAAAGCCAATCCTGTTGCAACTCCATAAGGTGAAACACAATTCACGCGTATACCATATTTTCCCAGCTCAGCTGCAACGTTCTTGCAGAGCCCCAAAACAGCATGCTTAGACCCTACGTATGCATGTGGGCCTATGCCGCCTATAACACTAGCAACACTACAAAGAGAAATGATTGTACCTTTCTTTAGTGGAATCATAATCCGAGCTGCATGTTTCATTCCATGGAAAACACCCTTTACATTTACATCGAAAACCCTCTCAAACTCTGATAAATCATAATTCCGAATATCAGAGCATGGATTGCCTGATATACCAGCATTGTTCACCATAATATCCAGTGTACCAAACTTGTTAACCACAAAGTCAACTGCACGGCAAACATCATCCTCTACTGCGACGTCGCAATGAAAAAAGCATACATCCGGGTTACTACCAAGAGATTTGCAGACATTTTGACCAAGGTCGTCTTGCGCATCAACTATGCAAACCTTTGCACCATGCTTGTAGAATAATCGCACAATGCTCTCTCCAATGCCAGAGGCTCCACCAGTTACCAGTGCCACCTTCCCTAATAACCTTGAGAGAGACAGGGAAGCGAGAGAAAGAAAAGTGACAAAGAAATAAGTGACTAGACTAACCAAATTCAATATACAGAAGCTAAGAGCAATTGAATTGTTCAGTGATTAGTTAACAGCTATACAAGCTATAGTGTCTAATTGTTCGTCATCCAAGATAAATTAATGATATTTAAAATTCATTTTCTTTTCAATATTTCTCCAGATTCTCCATTCTGTAAATTCCTTTCTCTTCCTTTGTTTCCTTCCCAAGTCAAGATTAGGTTCTGACAGGTGCCTTTGGTTTTACAGCTTCTCAATAGTAGACGATGATGACTAACAGTGAATTAAATCCAAAACAAACTTTAAGCACAATTTAACACCTTGAGCACTAAAGTGGAAACGCCAGGAAATACAATAAATGATCTTGTGAAGAACTTTAAAAAATGTTTACAGGATAAGCTGGCCAAGTTGCTGAAAATTTCCAAATTTCACAAGTCACTAAATTTCTTTTTTTTTTTTTTTTGTTTTTTTGGAAATAACAAGTCACTATATTTCATAATCTTATCACCAAGGTGAAGGATGAAGGACTGGAGGACCAGGAAGAAGAATCACGCAGTAGCTCATCAAAGCAAAGATATTAAGTGCTCAAGATCATTCACCTAAAGAGACTTCTATATATATTCCACCAACAGGAAGCTAAGGCAACACTTAGTTCTACAGAGATTAAGCTAAAGGATGGTGAAACACTGATTTCCCTAATTGTTGATTTCAACCTACCAAAAAGGTTTCACACTTGTTGTTTCTATTTTTCTCGCTTTAATCAAGAATGATCAAGGGCAGAGTTTTTTAATTTTTTTATTGGGAAGCTTAAAACTCTGTCTTACCTCTTCTGTAAGAATTCCTCTCCAATCACAAGAAAATGATGTAACATAGTCTTGACTTAGAATCTGTAAATGGATTAGCAAAAAGTTTCCAAAATAATCTACAAGTTATTATAATATGAATAATATTAGTCTTAAGTAGTATTAGGATTTAATTTATAGCTTAAGTTCTTTTTATTAACTTCACCACTAGCACGACTTAATTACACATATTACGAACTCTGTAATCTCAGTTTTGACATCAATCATGACTAAATAAATTATCATGCGAATTTTCTCAATAGCTTGTTCATGTACTGCAATTAAATCCGTAAGATTTATGAAGTCGTTTGTTAGGTTGTGATGCCAAAGAAAGAAATAATCCAGGTTTATCCCAAATTCAAGAGTAGCAAATTTCCCATAGAAAGTTACAAAATTGGAGTCAACATCACTAAAAATTAAAGAAATTCACTGAAATTATTGCTCTTAACTTTCCAGAACATAGCAAATTCCCGCCGCCGATTAGAAATTTTGCAGCAGAATATTATACATATGGAAGCTTTCCTTCCTTCATTTTTCATATCCAAACGACTTTTCCATTTATATTTTACCAAAAGAAGCACAAAATTAGCACTAACAAGTGCTAAAGGAAAACATTAGATCTAAATTTTTTTTTAATATGAATTACACAGAGCGACTAAATCTTTGATCTCGAACTTGATTAACATCAACAGGAAGACCTATGCTTACAGAGTCTAAACAGTAAAAAACAAAAAAAAACAAAAAAGAAAAGCGTATATACTCAGCTAAGAGGCTTTACCTTTGAATTGGAAGCGACGAATCAGTTGAGCTTGTAGACATGACTGGAATTTTTTACTCCTTTTTTCTCTCTCTATATCTATCTCCGGGTTGATCAGAAATGAAGATCGTCCATGGCGATAACCTCTCAAGTCTTTCCACTGACACAAGCCAACATTTGCCGAGAATCTCAACTTTCCTTTCCATGTGCGCGAATATTTATGATATCTTCATCGTTTTCGCATTCATTGTTATCCATTTGTAGTCTATTTTGGTCCAGTCGTGTGTATATATATATATATATATATATATTATATTGGAATTATATTTTTTGAAATTTTAAATTTAAATTAAAGCAAATATATTTATTTAAATTAATTTCGATAATTTTAGTCAAATAATTATGAAATATTTTATATTTATTTATTCAAAAATTCTATGTTCTTAATATTCTATTTTCACATCCATTTTTGTAATATAATTCTACAAATTTATTTGTAATTTATAAATTTTGATTTTAAAATTTCATACTATGCACATATATATATATATTTCATTTTCATAATTATTTTCCTTAAATTTCTTTCAATAATTATTTTGGCCCATATTTCATTCTCTAGAATTTCTATATATATATATATATGTATATATATATAGGTAATAGATCAACATCCTACAATTTCAAACACATACATGAACTCAAGCACAATCAAATTATAAACATTAACATGTAAATAATATTAAATTGCTTATATATATAATTCTACAAAAGTGTATATAATTTATATTTGTATTTACATATACATTTACATTTACATTTATATTTACATTATCAAAAAGAGACTTTAAATTGTAGAAAGAGATTAAAAAAAACCCTAATATGTAGATCTTATCATCCAACCAAACAAATTCAAGGTTACATTATTTCGAAATTATACTACCCTTTGGTTGAAGAGTTAATACTTTCAATATTCTTTTCAAAAATATAAGCTCGAATCTTGAATCGTAAATCCTCTATTATAAAACAACCGATTCAGAAAAGAAGTTCGAGATTGTACCAGCTCTAATAATCTGTTCACAAACAAAGTCGATGTTGTGTTATTCAACCGAACAAATTCAAGGTTGCATTATTCCGAAATTGCATTACCTTTTTGTTGGATAGTTAGTACTTTCAATATTCTTTTCAAAGAATATGAGCTCGAATCTTGAACGGTACATCCTCTGTCATAAAGCAACCGATCCAAAAAAGAAATTCGAGATTGCACCAGCTCTAATTGAAATCACAAACGCAGCTCTTTTAGGATCATATACGTACCAAGATTTTGCTGGGGAAAAAGAAACCGACGTTTTGGAGATGTCGCAAAATTC
>NW_019013859.1:0-12846 GCF_000150535.2 Carica papaya | reverse complement strand
ATACGTACTTTAGTCTTGTATAACGCATCCATATGTTGTAATAATTTTTGGTTTCCAGTCATGTGGTTTGGACAACCACTATTCAGGTACTAAATATTATCTATATCTTTTATTGCAGTATGACATGTAAATAAGATGCTTTCTGAATTCTCCTTCTCTTTTATGAAATTTGCACTATCCTGAAATTGACTTTTGCAGTATTTCGTGATATTTCTATACTTCTTCCATTTGTTGCAAAGTTTTTTTGACTAATATTTCGATATACTATAATTTAATTTCTTAAATATATCACACCACATATTTGAACTCAAATATGTTTCTCTTTCAGTTTGATTTTATTGCTTTTACATATCCTATCCATATTTTCTCTAAAAACTTCTTTGATTTGTCAAAGAGGTTTGAATTCTAAAACTTGTGCTAAAAGTACTTTCAACAGAGTTGCTCCCACTCTGCAATTTCCTTGCACCGTGCAACTCCAACGAATTCATTAATTATTGAATTGTATAAATAGAAAAGTCTTTCAACTCTTCAGTTGTTGCAACAATATACTCATAATTAAAAATCTCATGAGTCCTATTTCATTGAAGTAATAAAAGATATATGAAATAGTATTTTATATTCTATTTAACGCAACTTTAAAAAACTCTCAAAGACATAGATCATATACAACAAGGAACTTTGCATATATGTTTTACACTATGATTCAATCCTCAAGACACGTGAGTCATCCTCTAAAAATTCATCTTTATAATCTTTTTATATGAAGAAATAGTTTTCCATCTATATTTTATGTATATTTTTTTTACCAACTATATTTCTTATTTACATTTGAAGAAAAGTATTTCATATGTTATGTTCATGATAATTTTCTTGTACTATGAATATATGTTAAAATATGAAAAGAAAAATCATTTCAAATACAATCCTTATGTTGTTTCTCGTGTTTTTAGAATTTTTTATTGGATGTAAAAATGAGATATTGTAACACCCTAATTCTTTTATTATTATTATTATTGGAATTATTTTTATTTTATTTTAATTTTTATAATTGATTTATTATGTAATAATTATATAGTTTTAAATTTAGTTTAATTTAATTAAATAGAAATAAAAATAATAATAATGATAAAGAGGGTAAAATTATTTTTGGGATTTAATTAAAAATAATTTTGAGAAAAATGGGTGAAAATTCAGATTCTGGGAGTATTTTTTTAAAAAAAAAAAAACCAAAACTAGGGGGGTCAAAACGTAATTTAAAAAAATTGTGTCATGTCAGCAGCCACGTCAGCAGCCTGGTCAGCAGTCCCGGCCAACCAGGACACGCCGCGTGGCAGAGACGCTGACGCAGGAGGCCACGCGGAACCAAGCCACGTGGGCGATCTGCGTGCGCGTGATCGAACGATTGAGATCCGTTCCCGTGTGCACGGACGACCCAGATTGAATCACGCACGAACGGCCCAGATTCATTCCTAATTTAATCGCGATCGGACGGTCCAGATTAAATCATGATGGATGGCTCAGATTAAAAGGGGAATGTTATAAATAATCTCATCCACACCCAACCCCAAACCCTAGCCGCCAGAGCCCTCGCCGGAGAAGACAACCCAGCCGCTGCGGGGGAACCGACCGCCGCCACCCGCTGTCGCACCGAAGCACTTTCCGGCCGCCAAACAAGGTAAAATTTCTCCTCTTGGCTTGGATTTCGATGTTGAGCCCACCTGTGGCCAAATTAGAGCCAAACCACCCGCCAATTAGCCGGAAAACGCCGTCAAAGCCGAGCAATGCCGCTGTGGATTTTTTCAATTTTTACCTCTGATGAGGCCCTTCCCGATTCCCGTTCGATGTAATTTTTACACCATTGTGATCACCGTCCTTTCCTCTACAGGTTGACCGGAGCAAAACACCAAATCGCGACTCGCGCCGAAGGAGCCGCCGCACTCGAGAGCTCCGCCACCAGTAAGTCTCGATTTTCTGTATTTTTTTGGCCCACCGAGGGCCCTACGTGTGTTTTCTTATAGGAACTGGTGCTAGCTTGGCTGAATTCGGATGAAAACAGCCAACCCGAGGCGGATCTCCGCCATGGGCGGTGGCGCCGTCGCCGGAGCACGGCGGAGCCACCATGCCAGAATTCCAAAATTGGCCGAGGAGCCTTGGGTCTAATTTGGAGTTTTTTGGGGACATGTGCAGGTACCGAAAGTGTGTTTCAGTTCCCAGAGAAAAATTCAGAGAATATAGGGACTGCCCATAGGCACAGTGAAAAACCGATTTTAGACTTCGAATCAAGTAAGGATCTCTCACCCTATTTCCTATCATAGCATTAAAGCTTAATAAATGATAAAACGGTATTTTATGAATTAATAGATATCTATAATTAACTAAGGTTGCTAATGGGGCCCGAATCTGATATATTTTCGGTCAGTTGCTGTTTTAGTTATTTTACAGTTTTAAAGGCATTATGATGTCTGATTTATTTATTTTATGGTTTTGAATGCATGAATCACTGTTTACTTCACTACTGCTTGATTTTGTGAATCCGATGATATGCATGCATTGTTGGATGCTCGTTACTGGTTTAAATATTCATGATTATGTGAGAAACAGAAAACTAAGAAAAGAATAGAAAAAGTATGTGAATTGATAAATGTATAAGTCAACAGCCTCACTAGATATCTTGGGAGATGGTGGACGGATCGAGTCCATAGGGAACCTTACCTGGAACGTTATCTCTCATACCAGACGGGGTATGGAGACTTTAAATGTTTTGGTGCTCATATCGGACGGGGTATGGAAACGGCCCACTTCACCCTCATACCGGACGGGGTATTGAGGTTTATGATTTTGGCACCCGTACCGGATGGGGTATGGGGACGACCCTAGAGTTAAGTTATTAAGGTGAATTGTTCACGTGTAGCGGGGACCCCTATGGATCCCCATGGATACTGGTAGGCTCGTAAAAGAGGAAATTTATTGTCTGATGATTGAAATATTAAAAGTATGACATGTGTTATGTTACAGAGTGCGTATGATTTCATGATATTATAATGTTATTGTTTTCATAAGTTGTTTTCATGAATCTCACCGAGGTAAGTGGACAGTAAAGGGATTTATTATTGATAAATGAATTTGTTATAAATTATGCTCCATTGGTCGTTTTTATTTTCTACCAACATTTACTTCTGTGACAGTGAGATAATGTGACATCTTTACTGGGCTAGTGTAACTCATTCCTTACTTAACCATTTCAGATCAGGAGGACTTGGTTCCTGAGCCCGTTTTGCAGGAAGACGGCGAGTAGATGCCTAAAGATTTTATAGTTTTCCTTATAGTATTCATATCTAGTATTTACTTTAGTTAGCTTATTCTTTCATACGTTTAATATGTTTTGGTTATTGTGTATGGGATGTTAATCATAATATTTTATTTCACTTCAGCACTTTGAATTTTTATATATATGTTTCCTTTTAATTTCAGGGGCCGTTACAAATATGAAGGAAGGTTAAAGATACATCTCACATTATACAAAAATGCAGAAAGTATAAGAAGTTCGTAAGAAATTATGCTAAATTGTTTGAATTTGAATTATGTCTCTCTTTAATAGCTAGTTTGGTTTTGAGATATTTATTACATCTAACTAACACATTTTGGACAAGATTTTGAGTTAGAAACTTGCATTTTGTTTCCTTGGAAAACTTCTATCTTCTATTGGGCATATATGTGAAATTTAAAAAATTTTCCTTGAGTTAAATCTTAAAAATTATTACCAAAACTATGTTGGGTCTTTTAAGAATATACTAATTTCTTGTGTGAATTAAGTCAACTTTAAAATTAATTTACAAAGTCCAATTCAGTAAAGCAGTATCAATGCAAGAAAAGAAATAACCACAAAATAAAGACACACAATATTTACATGAAAAACCCTCCAGTGTAGAAAGAAAAAATGACGGACCAAATTTCGAGTCAAATTCACTATCACAGAAATTAAATACATAATATTTTGAAATAATTCACACTTCAAATCATCAACAATGGAGAAAATTATAAATTATTTTCTAAGCAAACTCAATTCCTTTTGAATGATCACACCAATAAATTAGAGAAAATAACCTCCAAAACTGATTCAAAATACTAAAAGAAAAAGTTACCAAACCTTTTCTGTAACATCCCAAGTCCAAAATTAGGCTCAAAATGGGGAATCTTACTTTTTTCCAGATGATAATAATATATAAACTCTTGACTTTAATTATTTTATTGTTTTATTTGGAAAATATACATTTTGGATGTCTTTGAAAATGAATTTTAGAAGTGAGGGCCAAACTGTAAATAAAAGAGGATATGTTTGATAGAAAAAATTAAAAACATGGATCAAATTGTAAAAAAAAAATAGACCAGGTGGACGCCTAGTCAGCGGCACAACGAATCATTGCACATTGTGTGGCGAGCACGTTGACATAGGCTCCACGCAGAAAGCCACAGTAGCAATCCGCATACTAGGTTGATTGAACAACTCAGGCCACTCACGCGCTCACGAACGACCCAGATCAATTCTTCAAATAAGATTGATCAAACGACTCGCGTGTCTCCAATCGAACGGTCTAGATTTATTTCCAAAATAGTCGCGATCAGACAGTCTCTGTTGTGCCACATGGACCCACACAGATAACTCTGATTGAAGAAAGAGATATATTTAAACCTCTTTTACCCGACTCCCCAAACCCTAGTCGACACACCCACCGGAGAAGAAGAAGAATGGTGGCCGGAAGGGGACTCAACCGCTGGAGGAACGCTGGTGCCACTGTGTTAGAACACTGAAAACACTTCGGTAAGCCATATTTTCTTTCTGTTCTTTATGTTTCATCGCCCTTAGCCACCTAACACGTTTTCAATGCAGGGTGATCGGAAGAAGCCGCAAACTGCGACAGAGGAATGGTGGAGCTTGGCAAAGCCACCGCACCAGAGGACTAAAACCACTAATAATGCCCTATTTTTATCCACCTTTCACCGAAAAACACCCCCTAACCACGATTTAAACAAATTTTCACCAGGAACTAGCCAAAATCAGTTTGACCAAGAGGAAGAACCACCAAAGAAGGAGGACCAGACGGCGGAGCATGACGGTGCTGCTGCACTAGAACCCCAACCCGAGCCCCAGTGAGAGTTTTTGCTTTTTTTCGCTATTCCTTGCATATTTTCATGTCATTCTAACGTATGTTTTCAATCTGATCAGAAAAATCCAAAAAAATCCAAAAATTGAGAACTGTCGAGGACTGTGGTTAAAAAGGTAGTTCTCTGAACACTAACCTAGTGTAAGAATCCCTCACTCTTTTTTCCAGTTACGGTTAAATTAAAGCTAAACTAATAATAAACAAAAAATTAAAAATAGTTGGCGATCCGTTGATTAATTAAATACAAGTTGTCGATGGAGCTAGTAACCGATAAGCATATGTTTGTCACTAGCTTGTTTGCTTGTTTTTACTTCATTTTATTTTATTTTATTTTATTTTATTTTAGTCTAATCTATTTCTTTTCAGTTGACCTAACCCATTTCCATTTTTCTTCTGTTATATCAATTTAAAACCAATGTATTAATCATGCTTCTTGAATCACTGGATTTTATTTCATTTCACTTCATTATCGCATTCTGCTTTATTTAATTCCATTTGTAACTTATCATTTCATTTTACTCTCCATGTTATCGCAACGTATGATGTCTCTATATTATGATATTTTATTCCATTTTTACTTAAGGATTTATCTCTTAATAAATTTTGAAGCATGAATTTCGTTCACTTGTATTTTTAAAATATGAGTCTTATGGGTTATTAATGGCTAGATAATAATAGAACATATGCATGCGTAAATCAACATTGTTGAATAAAAGGGCTTACTAGTGTCATGAAAAAGAGTGCACGGACTTGGAACATAGGGTGAACCCTACCATAGACGTTACCCTTAGTCGTACAGGGTTGAAAAGTCACATACTAATTGAGGTTGGGAGTTTATAAGTGTCGCTCATACTTGACGAGGTATTGAGACAGTTTTTAATTGTGGCACCCATTACAGGATGGGGTATGGGGACGGCCGATTGATTACAAGAAAAATGTTTATATCCACGTGTAGTGAGGATCCCTATGGACCCTAGTGACATCGATAAGAAATACCGATGGTAAGGAGTCCGACTTTGTAAAAATAATAAAGAGTCAAATATTATACGTCTTTTGAAATGATATTGTGATTCTAATTTTCATCTTAATGTATGGCATTTGAGAAGTTATAGGTTAGTTGAGAAAATACCGATGTTTTCAGTGAAATGAGTAATAAATGCACTAACATTCGAGTTTTATTAACAGTGTACTCCATTGGTCGTTTTATGTTTTCTACAACTCTTTGATTTTTCGTATCAGTGGTAAGGCATTGATATTCTTACTGAACTAGTGTAGCTCACACTCTTTCTTATTAACCATTTTAGATCAGGACAACTAAGACCCAGATCCTGAACAGCAAGAGACCAGCTAAAAGATTACCTCTTCTGCTTCATCAATTTTGAGTAGAGGTTAATCATATTTATTGTTAATATTTTCTTTCTCATTTAAGTTCCAAAGCATTCACATAGCCCCTATTTTGGCAGTTTAGTGAAACTGTAATGAATGTAACCTCTAAACTTTAAATGTTTCCGCTAAATAAAAAATTTCAGTATTATTTATTTTACTATTATTAATTATATGCTCAGAATTCCTTATAAGGGTTTGGGTTTCTACAGTTAGTATCAGAGTTGCATTCCTCGAAATCATTCCTTACACATAGGGTTAGAATAAATTTAATGCAAACTGAATCTCAAACTATTGTTATGAAATGTAGGTAAGGATGAGAGGAAGGCACTTGCTAAATTGAACAACCTGGGAGGGATCACTTCAGGAAGACATTGATCGGCTCTTCGAGATGCTTGAGAGACTAATTTCTGCTCAGTAGGCTAAGGAGAAGAGAAGCGAGTTACCTTATCCCCCTCTGCCTCTACCACAGTATGAGCCATTTCCACATCAAAAGGATCCAGTAACCCACGGTACAACCCATCTCCTTCACAATACCATCCGACATCATTGCAGTACAATCTGGTGCCTCTATCTTACAACCCGGTACGACTACAGATCACTCCATTCCTCCCCAGCATAATCCAATTCCCCTCCAACAAGACCCAACTCTGCTTACAATCAATCCATATTACATCAAGAGATATAAAAGACTTAATCCATCTACTTTTATAGGGGCATCCGCTTTTGAAGAGGCTGAGTACTAGTTTAAAAAGACAAAGAAGGTCTTCCCGACTCTTAGGGTGATTCCCGAACATAAGCTTGTCTTTGCCATATATATACTTGTAGGTGAGGTAAGTTGTTGGTGGCAACTCAAACAGGCTACTCTACCCACTATAGTTATCTGGGAATAGTTTTTGACAACCTTTAATGTTGAGTATCTTTCGGAACATCTCCGATATCTAAAAGAAATAGAGTTTGCACACCTGGTCCAAGAAGATTTGTTAGTATCAGAATATGCTCAAAAATTCATGGAGTTAGGTCAGTACTCCCCTGAGAGCATGACAGATGAAGGTAGGAAGACAAGAAGGTTTGAATGGAGTCTTCATACTGAGATCAGACAGTAGCTATATGTGTTTGAGCTTAGAACTTATTCAGCAGTCTTGGCCAAGGCACAGTTGATTGAAAGGAACACTCGTATTTTTCCCTAAGCGGTGGGCAACTCTAGGCCCCCGGTTCCGTTTTGCAGACCAACACCTACTGCGCTAAACCAACAAAATAAGAGACCGAAGCCTGTACCTCAGGCTCCTCCCCAGTCCCTGATAGCAAGACGCGATAAGATTTTCCAGCACTGTGGTAAAAATTATGGAGACTGACCATGTTATTATCACAACAACACCTGTCGTATATACGAGAATGTCCAACATTACGCGAAGGAATGCACAAGGAATCAGAATCAGGCTAGCCCCATAGTTCAAGGTAGAGTCTACATGTTCACCTAACAGGATGCTGAATCCAACTCATATGTGATACAAGATACGTATGTCTTGCCCAACCTGCTTAATTATTACGATGATCACATATAGATATACACATATATATTCTAATATTGCAAAGACTATTTAATCAATTAGTTTTTTCATTTCATAAATATTCATGAATATAATAGCAATAAATAAATAATGTTAGTCTTTGCCGAGAAGAGGTTGTACCAAACAAAGCATTAAAAGGTGTAAAAAAAGAAAGTAATGTGGTAGTTTCAGGGTCACAAGTCTTACATTTGATCTTAACGTGTATATGTCTAAAAATTAATTATAGGTTGTCATCACCAATTTCTTATCCTAACTGAAATTAGTTTATATCCTCCTGGTTGGCCAACTTTGAATTTCTTTTCTTTTCTTTTATGTATTTCAATTGATGGTGAAGGATGTAGAATTTACTTTGAACGGATGAGAATTTGGATAAGAGAACATTAATCTAATTCTCCTATCACTTTCCCAACTTCATTTTCTTCTCACACCATAAGTATTTTGTTTATACATATCACTTGCCATGTGTTCATTGAAGGACTTCAAGTCGATACCTAAATTTTGAATATTATTCTTTTAGAGAAATTGTGGACATAATTAATTAATTGGACTTACTATGATGCTAAGTAAGTTTTGAAAAAGTGTTAAAAAATATCTTAGTCCGTCCAACTGGTAAATTAATCTCTAACTTGATGTTCTTAACTTTTATGATTTCTACATGTTGAAAATAAAATATTCTTTTAAGTATATATTTTTACTATAATACTTATTACGTCAAGAACTGGAATATTAAGTAGAGGAAAGTAAAAATGTATGAATTTAAAGGAACTGAAATATAAAGTACAGAAAACTAAGAGCATCACAGAAAAATGGATGACTATTATCCGGCTTATTAAAATAGATGAATCTTAAACAAAGTACAATCCTTAAATAAATTGGGAATAAATTAATAATCAAACAACAAAAAGAGAACATAAAATGAATATAACATAAATATAGTGTGTGTGTATATATATGAACAAGTGTGAATTACAAAAATGAATATACTCAAATGTTGGTTGATAATAGTAGTATATTTTCTTGTGATTTTGATTTATTTTTCTATGATAAAATTTTTTTTTATTATTTTCATTAAAAATAAGGATGAAATACATTGTATTTTATGAATTTTTACCCTTGCATCAATAATTCGCTCCATCAATGTTAATAAGAGGGAATCTCCATGTTTTTGGACTATCATCAAAATAAAAAGATTGATGAATTAATATTTTTAATACATTATTTTTGCCAAATTTTTTGTTAATACTTAATAAGGATAAAATCACGTGAGGAGGAGCAAGTTTCCCCAGTCAATGAGGCCAAGAGGAGCAAGAACCACATGCAAACGCAAAAATAGTTCATGGCTGCTTCTTCTCATTGTGCTCAAGCTATTTCTGAGACCCTATTTTTATAGGATTTTCATCTTTTAATTTTAGATTTTTCATTTCTCTCTCTAATATGTTGTGGTAAAATAAGTTGATTAAGGGAATAAAGTTTATTAAGAAGTAGTATATCTCAGTTAAACTTGGGTATAATGGCTCAAAATTATTGCATTTGTTTTTGAACTATTAGGGTTGGGTGAAGTGATTGAAGAAGATGAATGAGATAAAAAAAAAAAAAGATGGAAGAAGAAGATAATTAAAAACTTAATTTTTCCTTAATTTAAACTTTGTTTTGTCCTAATTATAAGCCATTAGCTATAAAGCTATTTATGTTTCATAAAACATGCCTCAAGTCGTTTCTTCATTTTCAAATTAAATTTGAAAGTATTATTTTTTTTAAGAACTTAAAAAAAAATTAAGGGATTATTTTATAACAGAAAAAAGTACTTAGATCCAAAATAAAAGCTAAGATAAAGTTCTATAATTAAATTGATAATTTACTCTGTATATGACATAAATGTATTATATTTATCATTATAAATATAACATTTATATTAATGAAAAATTAATATATATATATATATATACACACACCAAGTCAAGTATAGACAGAATTTGGTTTTCCAAACTTTAACCTGCCCTGCTCTTTAATTATCTTTTGAACCCAAACACAACTCCTAATTCATTATCTAATGTGAAAATACAAAGAGATTAGATCAAAATCATCATTCCTAGTTTTATTTCTATTATGTATAATATACTCATACTAAAAAAATAATAGCATAAGATATTACCAATATTTATATAGTAATTGTAATTTTTTATTTAATTACTACAAAGATATTCATTAGTAATTATATCTAATTATTATTTTTTTACTTGTATTTGTATTATTTCACATACATATATATAGATGTATATGTCTGATAGAGGGAAGGGAATGACCTCCTGTTTTTACTAGGTCTACTTTTGGTAATAGGTTTTAACTATGTAAAATAAAGAAACTTAGCCTTAATAGATGTCAAAAGTACTGTAAATTTAAAATAATTTGAACTAAATAATGAGTTAAATTAATTATATTATTTTACTACTTTTTATTTTATTTATATATCTATATTACAAAATAACATTTGAATTAGACCTAACCTAATATTAACTATATTTATTATTTCTGATGGTGACTTATCTACAATAATTAATTAATTAATTAATTAGTCTTTCGCTTTGTGATTTCGAATCTTCTATTTTCTACTATAAATCAATTTTATATTTTGAGAAAACAAAATTTAATAATGTTAACAATAATTGACCATAAAATAATTATTCAATTTGTGGAAACTTATTGACTTAATCAGAGATAACATTATTTAAAAAATGGTTAAGTGTCAAATAAGTGGAGATACCTGGATGTCCACCAAACAAATTTAAAAGAGAAAACTGCTAACAAGTGGGCGCCATTTAATGTCCAAACCGTCAATCACGTTGTGGATCAAATGTAGGTAGTACATATATTATAGGTCTTCCACCGCCCAGATCTCACCTTTTAAGAAATCATTGTTCGCCACGTGGCAAAAGCTGGAACTAGCAGCTACAAACAGAGACTACACTATTTTTTTTCTATTTTCTTTAATTATTTTAGTAGGATAATTTATAATAAATCTTATGTTAATATTTTTAATATTAGTGAATTTTATAGTCTCATTTAATGTATTTAAAATTAGTTTACAAATATTTTATAAACTTAAATGCTACAGGCTAATTAGACAGAATAGGCAATGATGCATATGGTAGGGTAAAAGTTCTACTCATGGGAATATTTTCGGGGATAGAGTACTAAAAAACTACTGAAATATTTAAATAATTTCAAATTAACTCCTATAATATTTTTCAATTTAAATACCACATAAAATTTCAAATAATATTTGAATATGTTCTTATCATTAATGGTGTATCTAATATTATTAGACAAATATTCATCTAGTAGATCATGTGTTCACATAAGTATCAAAATTTTGAAAATATTACTAGTACAGTAAACACTTAGACATTATGTATGTAACAACCCGAATAATTATTAGGAATTTCGAAAATATAACTCAGAAATAGTGAAAATAAACAATATTGAAATTTATGAATTAGCAGAAGTAATTTACAGTTTAGAGTTATATTCATTGCACAGTTTGTTTAATACACCCAATAGAGTTACAAAAATATCTTTAAAGAACATAAATGAAAAAAAGTAATAAAAAAATAAATATGATCAACATTTGCTCAAAACTAGGAAAGTAGAAAGACAATCTTCTAGCTAGTTTTTTTGTTATTCATGATCCGGATCTTGATCGTTATGATCTAAAATAGTTAATAATAAAGGCTGAGCTACACTAACTCAATAACAATATCAACGTTTTACCACTAATGCGAAAAATTAAAAGTTTATAGAAATCGTAAAATAACCAATAGAACTCATTTTTAAATAAAACTCGTTTAACTGAAAATGTTTATTTTTTAACTCACCTGTAAGTCCCTAAATGTCATTTATGAAGATAAGGATCAGAATAGTAATTTATAATACGCATTCTAAAAGACAAACAATAATTAACCTTTATCATTTTAGTTTGTCTACCGATGCCACTGAAGGTTCATAAGGTTCTCCACTATATATGGACACGAGCTTTTATTTTATAATCAAATAACTGTTCCCATATACTGTCTGGTAATGAGCGCCAAAACATACAACCACCTTAATAGCTCGTCTGGTATGAGCGTAATCAAAACAATTCTCAACCTCTTTCGGTAGGGGACTTCTCAACCTCGTTTGACTGAGAGCAACATTTATGGTAGGATTTATCCTATACACCAAGTTCGTATACTCTTTTCTAAGACACCTAGTACGTCCTTTTATTCGACACAATTAATTCATGCATATGCTCTCTTTTATTTATTAATTATCCTTGAAGAGCCCGTATATCTATATCATAACCATATGAGTTTATATTTTAAGTTAAGTACATAAAATAAGAATGCATTATACCAATAGAAACATATTAAACACAACTAGATAACGTGGCAAAATATATAGAAAAGGCTTACCACGTTTGTCGTAGAATTTTGAACAAACATATCAAAATAAACAGTACAGTGAAAAAAATAGTATAATAACAACTATAGGGATATTTACTATAATTAAGAACTCAAACAGACGCAAACTGACCGGTTACTTCCTCCATTGGCAACCTATACTTTAATCAACTAAAGGACCGCAGATTAACTAAATATTTTTATTTATTTATCAGTTTAGTTTCAATTTTACCAATAGAAAAAAAGGGTGAGGAATTTTTACCATGATCGGTGTTCAGACACTGCTTTTTTTTA
>NW_019013858.1:0-20689 GCF_000150535.2 Carica papaya | reverse complement strand
ATCTTGTTATTAGTGAGAATTTATCTTTTAAGAGTTTTGGTTAATAACTTTTAGATTATGGTAGATTATTTTTAGGAAATCTGAATTCGATGTAAGCCTATTTAAAGACATTTTAAGTTGTTAATTTTGGAGGAGTGAAGCCAATGAAAATTTTATTTTTCTTTACTTAAAAAAATCTTAACATTTTTGCCAATTAACTAGTATTTCTTTGGTGATTTTGGCACAAGCATAGAGAATTAAGGTTACAAAACCAGAGGAGCTTAATATTGGGACAGTCGAACAAGCCTTGCCCAAGGCTAGTTGCTAATCCCAAATTACTCTGCCCCGAGACCGCACACAACCCTTAGGCAAGCGTTGCGAAAACCTTAGAAGACACGACAGTATTCGACATGCCTTGCCCAAAGGACCGCTTTGGTCACAAACAAGCCTCGCTCAAGGCTAGTAACCAACACATGCTTCCTACATCACCCCTGACACTTGCCTTAGGCTTATGCTCAATCAGTGAACGATGCACAAGCCTTGCCCGAACCACAAAAAAAAAAAAAAAAAAAACCACCAGCTAAACCTAAACTTCCCTTGCCCTAAGCTATCGACACTTGACGCCCACTTTGAAATTTAAACGCTAATCCCTGATATCAAGCCCTCACCACTTCTATCTCTCCCCCTCTCAAACTCTAAGCTCCCTCTCCCTCTTCTTGCTATCTCACATAACTCGACCCTTAGTAGCCACACCGACAATGAGACAGAAGAGATCTGCCCAAAAAACTAGTGGCCTTTGGCCATTCGCGCATCTTTGCATTGCGAGAACATCACAATAAGCCCCACCAGCCACACCTGCTCTGACAACAGATGCAAGTAGCACTACTAGTGGCAACCTTGCTCCTTGAAGCCTCGTAATCAACATCTATGACTCTCCACCATCCACACCACTACTCTCGATGTTAGAATAGATCAAATGACTGAAAACAAAGATCCCCCTCCAACTACTCCTACTGAAGTCGTTGCAAAAGAAGAAACACGAAAACGAGCACCAAAAAGATCCCGAATTCGCTGAGGCCAACCCATCCACTAACCCACCAAAACAGACCTCCGAGGGTATCTCTTATTCGAAGATGATTTGGAGAAGGTACGGCATGAGGAAATTAAGGAACTACCCATTATTACGGGCAAATCCAAACATGACCCTACTCTTGACACCGTCGGCATCAAAACGGGTGTTTTGAATCTAATCTACACCATCGGTTGGGCCAACTTCTTTATTTTGGATGCCCTTGCCTACGTCGAACTAGTCAAGAAATTTTACACCACTTTCCAATTTTACAAATCGGTCAAGTTCAGTCTCCACATCCCGAACCTCATCTCCTACCATCTCCAAGGCAAACACTTCCAACTCTCCATTGCTCAATTTGATGATGCCTCGGGGTTCTCTGAACGGGAGGCAAAACACCCATAATGCAAATTCTGCGAGGAATTTAACGCAGCCACTGTCTATGATGAACTATGCATCAACCATTTAGACGCATATGACCCTAGCAAGCCAAAAGACCTTTACTTGCATGACCCATGCATGAAATACATTCACCATTTTTTGGCTTATTCTTTTTCAGGACGTAGAGACACATAAAACATCATCTCCAGAACAGAGTTGTATTTCCTTTGGTGCATGTCACATCGATGTTGAGTGAACCTGGGTTATTAGTTCATGTCATAGTTAACCAATGTTATCTCCTATTGGTAGCTGTTAATCCTGGGTTCAATCATCACCAGAATCGCTGCCTTCACCACTTGGTTTGACGGTGATGAGACATATCACTTGCCCTCAAGCACCTTTGGATCTTAAGTCTTTAGATGACATGCTTGTTTTACCCCACCTGGGCCTCTTGTGCCACGGGACAAAAGAATCTACAACAAGTAGTTCAAGCGCCAAACACGGAGCTGGTGGCCACGGGATAAAAGAATCTACAACAAGAAGTTCAAGTGCCAAACACAAGCTACACCAGCTCCTTCACCGCCTAACTTCAAAGAATTCATGGACCACACTGTGCATATCTGCATGATGATGACACGCTGGACAACATGGAGTGCTCTTTGAGGGAACTGAACGAGAAAGTCGACGCCCTGACACAATTAATCACCCAAACCAGGCACTCAAACACATGAACTTGCAATAGATGAACACAAGGGGAGTCTCCTTCACTTTACCCTAGTTTTTTTTGCCATCTTATCTTTTCTTCTAATTTTTGTTTGTTCATTGCCTTCTCCTAACCTCGCAACACATTGGGGACAATGTATAGTTTAAGTGTAGGGGAAGCAGCACCCTGCATTTTGCATTAGGCACCCTAAATAGCTAGTTTCATATCTGCCACATCATTCTTGATACACTGGCCTTGTCGAAGGTTAGTTACACTACATACACCTCCCCCAATTTTTAAACTCACACCCTCTCATCTATCTCTATCGTTTCAAACAACTCAAATGTGATATTACAAAAATTGATTTGCACTTATAACCATCTCCTAGGAATGGCAGTTTGTTTTTCATTTTTTTACACCTAGAATAGTTATCTTTGGTTATGTATTTTAAGCATAACGTGCTTGAGGATTACTTAATCAAAATTAAATTATTCTTATCTTTGAGTGAATACCAATGTCTAGAAAAGAACTCAACTACAACTTAGCTTGATTTGCATGTTTACCATTCTATGGCTCATGCCTATTACTTGATAAAAAAAAAAAGAGAAAGAGCATGCATAATCATCTACTCCTCTAGTCTCTTGAAATAGATACTAACTAAGTAATTAGGACCATTCATCACAAATGTTTGCACTTGTGTCAAAAGGTTAGTGATATCTCAAAGCATTATGAATAGCACTAGTAGCCACTTGAAACTGTGATTAGCTGAGTAACTGGGACCATTCATCATAAATATTTGTACTCACATCAAAAGGTTGGTGACATTTCAAGTGAGCAATAAGTGCTCAAGTTAGTTACAAATAGGCTTTTTATTTTTTGCATGAACCAACTACATGAAACCTCTATATCTAGACAAGTTTGGTAGTTGTTCTACTACGCATTGGTTGTTCCTCTTGGCTTATTTTTTTATGATGAAAACTGCAAAACTCTCTCAAGTTGTATTTGGGTACTAGTCAAATTAAGCATTCATTAATGTGGGTCCATGAAGCTCAAACCTACAATTTTCTAGTGATGGTTATTGTTGTAATTCAAAGATTGAGTTATGACATGCGAGTTGTGACAAAATTGATTGGGATTGGTTAGAGGTGAGGAGATAAGAATGGTGGTGTATTGTGTGGTGCTTGAGGACAAGCACAAGATAAGTGTGGGGGAGTTTGATAGGGTATAAAAACAACACCCTTGTCACCTACTTTTATGTGTTCAAAATGAATTATTTGTTGCTTGATCGAGTTATTTTATCCATTTTGATGCAAGACAGGAGTTAGAACCTAAAGCTAGAAAGAACAATAGGAAGCAAGGGCGAGAACTACAAAATTACCATATGTCATGTACTTAACCTTGGGCAAGGCTAAGACACAATAGCTACAGCATTTATTGGCCCCTGTACACACCCTTGCCCAAGGGATACATTTAAGCATAAATAGGAAAACACAACCAATCCTTAGGCACGGCTTGTAGCCAAGGCAGTAGGATGGGACACAAGTTATGATCCACTAAGCCTTGGCCAAGGCCAAGGTGACAGTTAAATTAAAAAGGTTCGTGTGCAATGGAAACAAACTTTTCCCTAGGCTTGCACATCAACTTGCAGTGCGCTTAAAGAAAATGCAGGCTTTTTAAAATATGAGAAGATATCCTTCCTGCCATAATCCAAGGCTCGAAAATCATGAGAAAATCATTTTGGAACGATAAGGATAAGCCAAACTAAAAGACATGGATTGGAAATAAAGGAAAGAAAAAAAAAATCCTAGACTCCGATCGACTATAAAGAAGGCGGCTGTCAAAGCTGAATCATCTTCCCTTGGGCCTGAGGCCACGCAAAGTAGATATCCCTACTGCTGTAATTTTTCTTCTTCATATTTCTTCTCTCCTTTAATCACTAAAAACTCTTTTGTATTGAAACCCACCATGAGTGGCTATTTATTTCTTTTTCTAGTTGAGGTTTAGTGAACTCTAGTGATGTATTTGTCATATCGAATTTATTTAATTCATGTTTTATTTAAACCTTAGTATTTATTTATTTCATGCTCCTACATATACTTGTTATGTTTTGAATATGTTTGAACAAGTCAAGTCAAATGCATGTAGAAGCCGCAAACAGCTGGCTAAACCACTCAAATTCGTAATTGTTTGAGCGATTTCAGCACTTAACAGCGATCAGTGTGGTACTGAGGAGGTAAGTAACCAGGTTGACTAGTTCATGCAGATGAATCTGACAACTTGAATCAGGTTCTTCTAGTTTTCAAGGTCGTTGGCACATAAAATTCTATGGGCATTCCTAGGACTGTTTGGTAGGGAAAAACCAATCAATGAATATTTCTTGATTGGTTTAAAAATAAGGAAGGATTGGTTGTTGGAACATTTATGATAATTATAATTGGTTTGCTATAGTTTAAATGAGGTTGATCCTTGCATCCATGATGAATTACGTTACTTGAGTTGGCCATCTCATCAATTAGGAATCCTCTTTATTATTACTTTAGATTTTAACTTACAGCCATGATTTTATTCAACATCATTCTACTTATTGTTCGTTTTATGTTTAACGTAACCAGTCCTATAAAACCCCCTATTGTTTACTTTTCATTTGTTAATCAAGGAAGAAAATTATTTTTGACTCCTTGTGGATTCGACCATTCTTACCACTACTACAATATTGTTTTACTGGTTAATTAGGAATTTATTTTTGGTGGACTTGATATCCATCACCTCTCCACGTCCATGTCTTCCAGGATGTTGGAAGTAAGCGGCAACCACACCAACAATCCCTTTACCAAACAATTGCTACCAGAATTGATGGTCTCCCCTAACAACATATCCCATTTCTCCCTACAATAAGGCATAATAAGATACAAAGGGAGATCAGTCCTAAGAGGTAAAGAGGAACTTCGCAATCAACTGCTTTACTAGTGCCATAATTCAACACTAGGGGGGTCACTCTGGAGCTAGAGTCACTTATGAGAGGGCTAACCAACACTTCTATTGGCCCAACATGAAGAAAGGAATTTTATAATGGGTCTAATAATGCAACATCTACCAACGCTATAAACAGAGTGAGTTCCCACACTAGGGCTACTTCGACCATTGCTCGTTCTACCATATGCTTGGACACACATATCCATGAACTTCATTGAACAGTTGCCCAAATAAGAAGGGAAGGACATTATATTAGTGGTAGCAGACCGCTTCACAAGTATGAACATTTCATTCCCCTGTAGCACCCCTTATTGCAGTCGGAGTAGCCCGAAGTTACATGGAGACAGTATAAAAGATGTGTAAAATTCCACAGGTAATTATGACTGATCGAGATAAAGTATTTACAAGTTTATTCTGAAAGGAGCTAATGAAGGCAGTGGGGACAAATTTACTCTTCAGTACTACATACCACCCTCAGACCAATGGACAAATAGAAAAACTCAATCACTGTCTAAAAATGTACCTACAATGCATGGCTAACCCACAACTAAAGACTTGGGCCAAATGGTTAGTCGTAGCTGAATGGTGGTATAGCACTTCGTACCATACAAGTTTGAAGATAACACATTTTCAAGCACTCTACGGGTAACCACCTCCACATTTCTTTGATTCCCTAGGATTCTACTCTGCATTACCCTTAGTACAGATGGTCCTAGCAGAAAGAGAAGAGGCCAACAAGACCATATGTCAGCAGCTACTACAGGCACAATCTAGAACCAAGCAATAGAGAGATAATCATCAAAGTGAGAAGTTTTGAGGTCAATGATTGGGTATTGCTCAAACTACATCCTTTCAAATAAGGGACATTTAAGAAGGGACGAGACTCCAAATTATCACTTGATACTACAGACCATTCCAAGTCTCTTAAAAAATTGGGAAGGTAGCATAAAAGCTCCAGTTACCTAAAGAATCAAGGATTCACCAAGTTTTTCATGTGTCCCAACTCAAGAAATACATCCTGGCCACATAGGAAATCCAACAAGACTTGCCCTCGCGAATCATGAAAGAATTCATCAGTGTACAACCATAACAAATCTTAAAACAAAGAACCATATTACGAGGTAATTAACCAGTGGATCAAGTTCTTATCCATTGGGAAGGAGATCAAACCAAAAAAGAATTGTTGGGAAGGAGATCAAACAAAAAATGCATATGGGAAGATTACAAGTATTTATATCACTAGTTCGTACACCTCAACCTTGAGGACAAGGTTACTGTTCAAAGGGAGGGTATTGTTAGCAAACCCCTCAAGGCTTGTCACAGGAAAAAGCACAAGAAGGGAAATATGCACATTAAAGGGAAAAATGGGGAAAACCTATAACGAATTGGGATTATGGTTGACCAACCCTAATGGGATTCATCTCATCTCATAGTCGACGCCTCTCCCATATGCAATTCATCCCACAGTCGACATCGTGCTCATCATCATCATGCAACTCTGGCCGCTCAATTTCAGTGAGTATGATTTTGCCATAGAGGTCATTTTTATTTATTGTACTTATGCCTATAAAAGGCTCTCTTCCATAAGTTGTAATCATAAAAAATAAAGAATCAATAAAATACCTATATTTTCCTCTCCTAAACCTTCTTTGTCTTCACATATTATAGCCATGTTGAAGGCTTTTGACAACACCTTGATTTCTAAAATACAAAAATGTTCCCCTTACATTGGGACATTTCCTCATGCATCATGAAATGCATTATCATTCCACATTTTTTTTATTTGTGGCATTTGGATTGGAGGCAAAAATCCATATTAATGATAGAAGTAGCAACATTGTCTACCTATAGTGTCCTTGTACTATATTCTAAAATAAAGTTTTACCAAATAAACTGTGTCAAAATTTGTCACATAGTATTGCTAAAGACTAAATAGTAAGTTCAATCATTTTAAAAAAAAAACTAATAGTCATTTTTAAAAAAACTATGGCAGTAGTTGAAATGTCTTTACATATTGAACTTCCTCTAGCATGATAGACTTGAAGTAGGTCAGAAATCCTTCCATTAAGCGTACACTGACCTAATTGCGAGCCAGTTTTAAACCCCAACAAGGCACATCAACCAGTAAGGTTTTGAATTGAGAACAACCAACTAGATATGAGGAATTGTCTCAAACAATTGAACAGGAAAATAATCCAAACTTAAGCATAACCAAAACTTTGACTTTGGACATAGTCCGAAGCTAAAACACAACCAAAACAACCTGGCTTAGTGCACATAGTCTTAAGCTCAATCTTTATGCAGGAGTCAACAGAGTTCATCTTGCTCCAAGACCCAGTTTCATGCACACTAACTCAGTTCGTCCCAGGACTTGGATGTCGCCTTGAAGGTAATGTTCAGCCCAACCGAGGAAAAAATTAAAATAGTTGCTACTTTTGTTCGAATATTTTATTGCTCCTCCCAATACCTATACTGGATGCTACTGAAAAAATCTTGACCAATTTCACATTTTGTACCATCTAATGTTGTCGTATACTATTTTGTCTAGCCACCAGCAAAAACTACCTTAATAATTTGATGAGGAAATGATTTGGTAAAACTAAATTTGAACCATTCTTAATGAACAAAGGCTTGACTGATCATTGCATCCGAGCACTATATACCAAATATCAACTACAAGTTCATAGATCCATATGTAAATGGTGAGTTTTAATTAGTAATAATTTATAAGAATAATAAAAAAGTTAAGCTCATAACCAGGCCTAGCATGTTTAAATAGCTTATCATAAATAACTCTTCCTGTATAAAACACACACAAATCATTATGTCAAGTAAGCCTAGATTGGAAAGTAAAGAACTTGAAATTAAAGGGTAATACCTTTGCTTTAACTAGGGAGCTCTAGAATCGAGGGCAAATTCTTCTATTTGAAGCCCCTCGGCAAGATGAAAATCATAATGTTCTTGCCTTTCCTCAAAAAAATAAGGAGGAAACTTTATCTCGCATAGAGAACACTTGTAGCCATTGCTCCATAATAATAATGGCTCACTCTAATTGGATGTAGAAGTAGCTTCACTCACTATATCATCAGCATTCTCCACCACCACATCATGGTCGCTATACTCAAATTTTTTTATATTCAAATCTTTTTTCAACACTTCTAATTTTCTAATAGACTTTGGGGTATGAAGTGTATCATCTGTAATCCTCACCTATTATAGAAAATATACAACAAAGCTGGATGAGAAATGGATGTCAAAAATAGGTCAACAAAAATAAATTATCAACATATTCATGTCCTAGGCAGAATGATGAAATTACTTTAGGCTTATCAGATACCCTATCCACATTTTCAATTACTAAAGGTTCATGAGATTCCTTCTATTCCAGCAGCATTGCTTCTAAAAGTTAAACCTTCAACTGGTTTCCCAAATTCATAATGACGTGTCTCATGTTTTTCAGTAGAAAAGCTGGTTCCCTTTTCATTCATCAAGTGGCGTTCATTAACGTTTGAGCTCATGGAAATTTGTTCATTAAGAGCTCTCCTAAAAGAATATCCTGATATGATGAAGTTGGCAAGAGTCTTTTGTGTAAGATCGGGAGTGTAGAACTTCTCTTCATCAAACTAAGACATTCGCAGGCCTGGCAGTAAACAAAGATAAATATGTTATTATATTCAATACTAATATTCTAAATAAAACAAGTGTAAGATTAATTTTACTAAATAAAAATACAAGCACAATTTAAAACATGAACCGCATTGTAATGACATAATAGTTCCATAATGAAATAAAAATCACAACCTACAAGCCTTAATGGAATAGGAGGAGGAAGATATTGTGGACTAAATCTCGTATTTATTTTAACTTTCATTTGCCCAAAAAACCTGTTTTAAATTAAATCACCCAACGACATCGTTTAATTAAAAGTATGTAAAAAGATAAGGACAGCCCTTCAAGTGTCACTAGACACGGAGAGAACATGCTTGTTATTAATGGAGGTGAAGGTGATTTACTTCAAGCCTCAAACAAATTCCTCTACTCTAAAAGAGACGACCCCAAGTCTGCATTCAAGACCAACATCTCTGATTCTCCTCTTAAAAACTTTCTGGAAATTTTATTTTAAAACATGACACAGAAGGAGAAGGATACACTGGGATAGATATTGTATTTATTATTAAATTTTAATTACCCAACAACACTGTTTTAAATTAAATTGCCCCAATAACATTGTTTAACAAAAATGTGTAAAAAAAATGAGGATGACCCTTTAAGCATCACTAGACATGGAGAGAACTGGCTCGTTATTAGTGGAGGTGAAGGTGCTCAGCTTCCAGCCTCACCTAAACTCCACCACTTTAAAAGAGGTGACCCCAAGTCTACGTTGAAAACGAACATCTCCAACTCTCCTCTCAGAAATTTTTTTAAAATTTTCTTTCTGAACAAAACATAAGAGGAGGAGGATATAGTGCACTAAATCTCAAATTTATTTTTAACTTCAAATTTCCCAACGACACCATTTAAAATTAAATCATCCACCGACACCATTTAATTGAAATGTAAAAAAAAATGAGGACGACCCTTCAAGCGTCACTAGATACAGAGAGAACCAGCCTGTTAATAGTGGAGGTAAAGGTGCTCTGCTTTCACCCTCAGGCAAACTCTTTCGCTCTAAGAGACACGACCCCGAATCTGTGCAGGACCAACATCTCCAACTCTCCTCTTAGAGAATAAGACACAAGAGGAGGAGGATATAGTGGACTAAAGTTCGTATTTATTATTAACTTTCAACTGCCCAATGGCACCATTTTAAATTAAATCATCCAATAAAACTATTTAATTGAAATGTATAAAAGAATGAGGACGACCTTTCAATCGTCACTGGACACAGAGAGAACCTACCCATTATCAGCGGAGGTGAAGTTGATATGCTTCCAGCCTTAGGCAAACTCCTCCTCTCTAAGAGAGGAGACCCCAAGTCTACGTTCAAGACCAACATCTCCAACTTTCGTCTTAGAATATTTCTAAAAATTTTCTTTTAGAATAAGGCATAGGAGGAGGATATATTGGACTAAAGCACGTATTTATTATTAACTTTTAATTGTGCAACAAGATTATTTTAAATTAAATTGCCTAACGAGACCTTTAATTGAAACGTGTAAAAAAAATCAGGACAACCCTTCAAGCATCACTAGACATGGAGAGAACTGGCTCGTTATTAGTGGAGGTGAAGGTACTCTGCTTCTACCTTCATACAAACTCCTCCACTTTAAGAGAAGCGACCTAGAGTTTGCATTCAAGACTAACATCTTGAACTTTCCTCTTAAAAGATTTCTAAAATTTTTCTTTCAGAATGAGGCACAGTAAGAGGAGGATATAGTGGACTAAAGCTCTTATTTATTATTAACGTTTAAGAGCTCAACGACACCGTTTAATTGAAACATGTAAAAAAAATGAGGGCAATCGTTCAAGCGTCTCTGGACACAGAGAGAATCAGCCCATTCAGCAGAGGTGAAGGTGCTCTACTTCTAGCCTCACGCAAACTCCTTCACTGTAGAAGAGACGACCTTAAGTCTGCGTTCAAGGCCAACATCTCTAACTCTCCTCTTAGAAAATTTTTGCTATCTTCTTTTAAAACAAGACATTGGAGGAGAAAAAGAATATAATGGACTAAAGCTCGTATTTATTATTAACTTTCATTTGCCCAATGATACCATTTTTTATTAAATCACCCAATGACACCATTTAATTGAAATTTGTAAACAAATTGAGGACAACTCTTCAAGCATCATTGGACAAAGAGAGAACCAACTCGTTATCAGTGAAGGTGAAGGTGATCTACTTTCAGGCTCACGCAAACTCCTTTGCTTTAAGAGAGGCGACCCCAAGTTTGTTTTCGAGACTGATATCTCTGATTATCCACTTATAAAATTTTTGGAAATTTTCTTTTAAAACAAGAGGAGGATATAGTGGACTGAAGCTCGTATTTATTATTAACTTTCACTTGCCCAACAAAATCGTTTAATGGTAATGTGTAAATAAAATAAGGACGATCCTTCAAGCGTCACTAGACACAGAGAGAACCCACTTGTTATTAGTGGAGGTGAAGGTTGTCTGCTTCCAGCCTCACGCAAACTCCTTCGTTCTAAGAGAGGTGACCCTAAGTTCAAGACCAACATCTCCAACTCTCCTATTAAAACATTCCATTAAAAACTACTGTAAGGAAATATATAAAAAAATTATGTGCACTATTAATAACAAATGTGGGATAAGGAACCAACATTCCCAAGGTCTTGGGTCTCTTATGTGGATAATGAAAAACTTTACGTACCTTTTCTAAATTTTGCATGTAAGTGCTGGTTTTTTACTATGTTTTGTGACCTAGAGTAGATTATGGTTTTAGTATAATTATATTTTTGTTTATGTTGATGAGAAAATCTGTAGATTTATAGTGTGCATGAGGCTTAGAAAGGAGCCATCTTTAATTTCATTAACTTGCTTTCGCATAATACGGTACATAAAAATATACATAGAGTGCACACACCTAACATTAACCACATTCATCCCAACTTCCTTAATACGGGCTTGTACATGCTAGCTTTATCTAATAAAATGAAGAGTTATTTGTTTACACAAAAACCCAATAGCTGCCATTTTAGCATCTTTAATCTCTCTCCTAATCCATGTGGGATAAAGCACCCATAAACTCTTAAAATATCTCGTTCATTCTTTTAACTCCACCATCTACATATTACCCCCGAAATCCAAGCTGTTAACTTTCCTCCTCTTGTCAGGACATATTTACTTTCATTCCATTAATAAGAATTCCATCATCTATATGTAAATTTGATCATTTTATCAATTTTGATGGAGCCACCATTTCTTGTCAGGGTCTTTATCAATATGCCGTTCACTTTTACGATCACTTACAATCCAACAACTGCAAGGCATATTGCACAAATAAACTCGAACAAAACAAGACAAGTTGTCACACAGATGAAGCTGAAGTTTCAAAGACAATAATAAAGCTACACTATTGGCTGCAAGGATGGAGAAAATCACTAGAGATTGTATTTTTCTAGTAGAAATTTATATATTCATCAATTGGTGTCATGACCAACACATGAACGAAAAACAACTTTCAATTTAGGACACATGAGAATATAATTTAATTTTAATAAAAAATTTCTTATATTCACCTTGCAAGTGTCTTCTCTCTTTGCTTAGATCTTACTTCCATAAGTTAGGAATAACTTTTTAATTTTTATTTTTCAATTTATATTTATACAAGAATTAGAATATAAATAAAATTATTTTTAAAAACATCGAAGATAAATATTTTTAAATTTAATGTCATCTCTATTATTTTTATTTAAATTAATTTATATAATGTCAGAAATAAATAAATAAATTTTAAAAATAAGAATAATTTTGTTATTTACCAGAAAGAAAGAGCCTTACATTTGAAGCAAATGGGCACTGCAAAATGATATGTAGGGAAATAAAAATAAATTTAAAATAATAGCAGGAGCTTAAAAATCAAAGTATTAAATTTAAAAAAAACACAACTATTAAATATGAAAAGAAGAATTAAAATATTGGGTATTTAACTATATAACTTCCCTTTATTATTATAATTATGAGCAAATTCAAGTTAAATCTTTCATAATATACATCATGCAATAAGTAACTGAAACTCCAAACAATCACCTGTTTTGGGTAATGGATTATGAGCATCTTCCCAACTTAAAGAATATAGGACAATTATATAGATGGAATAAGTATGTAAGTTCAATCCGAGGAGTTTTGGTTGCTTTTAACAAAGAATATATCAATGGGTACATATCTATGTTCCCTTGAAGATGACTTTTGCTTCTTCCATTTCCCTTGATTTGTAGTAGTATCCATCTTAATAGACTTGCCCAATTTTTTTCATGAAATAAAACTTGACCTATAGAAATCAAAGTAAAATTGATGGTATCTCAGACACATCAAAGTATAGTCTAATTATGTATGCCAAAGCTAATATGAAAACTAGAACTAGAATTTGACTAGGAACTAAATGAGGATTAAACCAAATGGAATCAGAAGTTAAGTAAACACATATGACTACTAGGTTTTCTCATAAGAGGACCCACAAATGACACACCAAAGTCAAAGGATAAAATCTGTAGACACCTGTCAGGAAACCCCTCAGGGTTTATTACAAAAAGAAGGGCAAGAAGGGAAATATGCACACCAAAAGGCAAAATGGAAAAAACCCAGAACCAGTTGGGATTAAGGTTGACAAACCCTAATGAGATTCATCTCATCTCACAGCCGAAACCTCTACCATCCATAATTCATCCCACGGTCAATGCCACACTCATCATCATCACATAATTCTGGCAACATGATTCCACCATGAAGAGCGTTTTTGTTTATTGTATTTAGGCCTATAAAAGGGCCCTCTTCCATAAGTTGTAATCATCGAAAGTCAATAATAAAAAAAAGTACCTCCCATGCACGACACGAGCTCATATTCGCTTAAACAAGGGTTATTGATAAAAATAAGACTAAAAAAACTCAAGATTCTCAAAGAGCATCAGAAGGTGACTTGGAGCAAATTTCAAATGATGTAAACACAAATACAGTTCCAAACCTGAAAAGTTTCAGCGGACCAGTAATAAGATCAAAGGCAAAGAAGCTTAAAGAGTTGCTCCAAGTTTTTACTCAAAAACATGTGGATGATGGGCTGGCCAATTATGGAAGTTCAAATATGAGCTTTTTGAACAGCCCAAATTCGTAACTTTAATTGGATTTAAATGATTTGGGATAATTTGGGCTTGTTTGAGTCTTATTGATAATGGATGACTGAGCCTTGTGTATAGACTGGATTAGTTGAGTTGTTTTAAGTATTTTGGATTGTTTTATTTTAGTTTGAGTTAATTAATCCTATATAGTTAAGTATAACTCATTTTGGGTTTAAGTCTTGTCTTAGTGTTATTACAAGAATGAGCCCATAACTATGTGGTGCCACAAACAATTAGTGGTGTTGGTTAAGAAGATTGGAGCTACAAGGAGTTACATGACAATTACATGCCTATAATTAGCCTACTTATTATTGGAGTTACAATTGTAATTACTACATTAACATAGTTATTGTGGGAGTTATAATTGTAGTTATTGTATTGTAATTTATCATTGATTTCTTTTACTATAAATACCAAAGGAACTCTTCTTTTTGGACATCAAGAGTTGTAATCAAACATTTCAGAATTGAGTTGAGAGTGTTTTAGCTTTCTTTTCACTTTATGCACAAGGTGTTGATTTGGAATACAATTGTTATCACTTGTATTTCAATTTTGATTTCCTATTTCAATTGTTCTTAGTACTTATTTGGATTGGGTTCAAGGGATATCATTTATTTTTCTTGGGTTCTCTTTAACTTCTACCATTTGGGTGATTGAACAAATTTGATTCCTTTTTTACTTGTGATCTAAATTCCATTCTAAACCGATTGAAGAGTTCTAAGGTTCAAGCAAGGGTCTTGGGGTTCTGCATCAGTTATGTACTCTTTTTAACCTATTCAGCCTCTCTAAATCAAACCCAACTGGCTAACAAAACAGATTGGGCCGAACTGATCCGACTTGACCCAGTCAAACACCAACCCAAATCAGTGACAAAAAATTACCCAGTACAACTTCTAGATTGCACCGGACCACCCAGGACTATGAACCGAACCTGTTCGACCCACATTTACACACTCCCTAAGGTGGAAATTTCCTTTCTTGAAAGAGAAAACCCTCACGAGTGAGGTTGACATTGTGAAAAGTATTTTATGGTTCACCATAACCCCAAGGAGTAGAAAGTGAAGATTGCATCCTTATAATTAGGAGAAGTTGTTGATGTTTAGTATCATGGGTGGCTAGCTAAATTTGACACCCTATACTAAGAATATTTTGTGGAAGAACTTTACCGATGGTTTGGAGCTCCCATAAGGAGTTCATAGAAGAGTTCACCAAATTATAACAAACGAGTATTGTTATCAATTATGTAGAATAATTTGAATGCTTATACTCTCTTATGGATGTAGATAACCCAACACTTTCGAAGAGATTTTTCATATCCACTTTTATCAGTGGCCTCAGGTCACAGTTACAACTGATGTATAGGATCCTTAAGCTACAAACGCTCAACCAAACATTCGAATAGGCCTTATTGCAAGAACAATTAGTAACAAAGCTCTAAAATCCCTATTTTCCCAGCTATGATGCTTTATTATCAGAAAAAGACCGATATCATGATAGACCTTCCAAAAGCATGGGGAAAGAAGTAGAACCTAAATGATCAACAACTTGTTACAAATGCGGAGATTGATATTTTTCAAAGCACCGATGCTCTAATAAAGTAGTAATGGCACTAGAGGAGATCATGATCGAAGAGATCCTGGAGGACAAAATTTTAAAGAGAGCTAACGATTTTGACGATGATTTTACTAACATTATGTCCCTACAAGCAATAAAAGGGGTCCCCACATTGAGCACCCTATCTATAAGGGAAATTATTAGGGCATGATGTGTTAGTCTTACTAGATAGTGGAAGCTCACATATATTCCTGAACGAGGGAGATTTGAAACGAGTCAAAAGCTAGATGGTAAGCAGTAAACCACTTATAGTTATGGTGGTCAACGGGCAAATTATTTTACCCACCTTGAATGCCTAGAGGTGACATATACTATATATAGCTACAATTTTACATACACTTTTTGCATAATTTCATTGGAGGTTATGCCATGATATTAAGAGTCAATTGGATGAACAAATTTGGCACAATGATGTTTGCTTTTATCCACGCAATGGTAAGATTTAATTTTGGAAACTTACAGATATCATTATTGGGATGTGACTCCCATAAAGCATCTAATGCATGAGAAACAGAGGCGAAACAATGGGTTAAGTAGAAGCAAACAGTCGAAGGTGAAAAAATATTCTTAAAAATGGAAGTTCCATAAGAGGTACCAACTATAGAGATACCCAACCCAACACTAGAAATGCTACTTAGACAATATCAAGATGTCTTTTAGGAACTCCACGGGTTACCTCCACTTACAGCCTTCGACCATGTGATCACCTTATCCCAACAGAATGTCGTCGTGAATATTCGACCCTACATGTATTTGTTATATCAGAAGAACAAAAAAGAAAAGATGATTTAAGAAATGTTGAATAACTCATTAATACGACCCAACTGTAGTCATTTCTCTTCACTAGTATTGCTCATAAGAAAAAGATGATAATTGGGGATTTTGCATGGATTATAAAGAACTCAATTCTCAAACTATGAAAGATAAATTTCTCATACTCATTATCAGTGATCTTATTCATGTATTGTATGGAGTAAACATCTTTTCTAAATTTTTTCTTTGAGTAGGGTATCATCAAATTAGGGTGAAGGAAGAAGACATCCACAAAATAGTCTTTAAAACACACCAAGGCCACTATGAATTTAGAGTGATGTCTTTTCCCCTATCTAATCCCCTAGCTAACTTTTAGGCCCTCATGAATCACATTTTCAAGACTTTTCTCTAAAAGTTTATGCTGGTCTTCTTTGATGACATATTGGTCTACAGTACCATCAAGCATGAGCACCTTATTCATTTAGAAGAAGTTCTAAAGACATTCCAAGATAAGATGTTGTATGCATAACAATCCAAGTGTTGTTTCTTCTAAATAGAGGTGGAGTATCTTGGGCTAGTCGAAGGGTGGAAATGGACACTTGAAAGATCGAAGCCATGGTCAACTGGACATTCCTTAGATGATTAAGGCCTTACAAGTTTTCTGGGCTTAAAAGGATACTATGACAAATTATTACAGAATTACAAACTCAGCCTAACAACTCACTCATTTTTTTTAAAACAGTGCTTTTAAATGGAATGCAGAAGCAAATAAGACCTTCCAGTCGTTAAAGGCAGCCATGACTTCCAGCCTGGTCTTATAACTGCCTAAATTCGGGGATCATTTTACTACAGAGACAAAGGTGAGTAATAAAGGTATTGGAGCAATCTTAATACAAGAGAATCAACTCATCACCTTCATAAGTACGACTCTCAACCCCAGGAATTAAACTAAATTGGTATACGAGAAGCAACTGACAGAAGTTCTCTATGTTGTAGAAAAATAGGTGCACTACTTAGAAAGAACCTCCTTCATCATTAGAACTAATAAGCACAACCTAAAGTACTTGTTAGATCAAAGGGGGGTATCCTCCATGGTAAAACAAGAGGAGATTTTGAAGTTGTTGGGTCTCAATTACATGATCCAATACAAGCAAGGGTCATCCAACAAAGTAGCTTACGCTTTTTCAAGAAAATACTCCCATGAATTTGAAGCAGAAGTCTTATACACCCTCTTGATAGGGTGTAAAAACAACATCCTCGTCACCTATGTTTGTGTGTCTAAAATGAACTATTTGCTGCATGATCAAGTTATTTTATCCATTTTGATGTAGGACAGAAGTTGGAACCAAAAGTCAGGAAGAACAGTAGGAAGCAACGGCGAGAACTATAAAACTACCATATGTCATGGTCTTAGCCTTGCGCAAGGCTAAGACCGCTCCACTACAGCATGTATTGGCCCCCATACACACCCTTGCCCAAGGGATACATTTCAGCAAAAACAAGAAAACACAACCAACCCTTGGGAACGGTTTGCATCTAAGGCAGTAGGATGGAACATAAGTTATGATCCGCTAAGCCTTGGCCAAGGCCAAGGTGGCACTTAAATTTAAAAGGTTCGCACGTAATTGAAACAAACTTTGCCCTAGGCTTGCACATCAACCTCCAATACACTTAAAGAAAAGGGGGGCTTTTTGAAATATGAGAAGATACCCTCTCTACCGTGATCTAAGGGTTGAAAATCATGTGAAAATCATTATGGAAAGATAAAGATGAGTTGAAATCAAGGAAATGAATTGGAAATAAAGGAAAGAAAAGTAAAAGAAACCCTATACTCTGGTTAACTATAAAGGAGGCAGTTGTCAAAGTAGAATCATATTTCCTTGGGCTTGACACCACACAAAGAAGATTTCCATGTTGCTGCCCTTTTTCTTCTTCATATTTATTCTGTCATTTAATCACTAAAAACTCTTTTGTATTGAAACCCACCATGAGTGGCTTGTTTATTTCTTTTCCTTTTTGAGGTTTGGTGAACTCCAGTGATGTATTTGCAAGATCAAATTTATTTAGTTCATGTTTTATTTAAACTTTGGTATTTATTTATTTCTTGCATACTTGCTGTTTTGAATTTATTTGAATAGGGCCCGTGAAATGCACGTAGAGTCCGTAAGTAGCTAGCTGAACCACTTAAATCTGTAATTGTTTGCTTAGTTTCAACACTTAAAAGCAATCAATGTCGCACTGAGGAGGTAAATAACCTGGTTGATTGGTTCACACGGATGAATCCAACAACTTGAATAAGGTTCTTTTAGTTTTTAAGGCTGTTGGCAAGTAAAATCTTGTGGACATTCCAGGATTGTTTGGCAGCAAAAAATCAATCATGAACGTTTCTTAACTAGTTTAAAAATAAGAAATGATTGATTGTTGAAACATTTCCAACAACTATAACTTGTTCAGAATAGTTTAAATAAGGTTAATCCTTATATCCATGATCAATTACGTTACCGGAGTTGGCTATTTCATCAACTAAATATTCTCTTTATAATTGCTTTAGATTTGAACTTGTAGCCTATATTTTGTTCAACATCATTCTACTTATTATTCATTTTATGTTTCGCATAACCAGTCCTATAAAACCCCCTCTTGTTTACTTTTTATTTGTTAATCAAGGAAGAAAATTGATTTTCGACTCCATGTGGATTCAACCCTTCTTACAACTACTCCAATATTGTTTTATTTGTTAATTAGGAATTTATTTTTGATGGATTCAACACCAATCAAATTTTGGTGCCGTTGCTGGAGAGACGGTATTTAACTAATTATTTTTTCTTTTTATGACTAGGTTTAATCGTGGGAGACCACTTTTTTACGATCCAGAGATTGAAAAGACCACCAAAAGTCTAAGAAAACAGACCCAAGAGAGAAGGGAGACACATCAAGATAGCATACCATCTTCTCCACCCGAGATAGAAAGTATGGAACAAGAGTGCATATTGAAGGAGCTGGTAGCACCGTCTACCAACCAACAACCTCTATGCATCAGCTACCCAGATCTGGGCGTAACTTTCGAGCTAAAATCTAGCTTAATTCACTTGCTGCCCAAGTTCATAGGTTTAGAGATGAAAACCCGCACAAGCACCTCAAAGAACTTCATGTTGTGTGCTCAAGCATGAAACCACATGGAGTGTCCAAAGAACATATAAAATTAAGGGCATTCCTCTTTTCTTTGGACAATGAGGCCAAAGATTAGTTGTTTTACCTATCCCTAGGATCGATCATGACTTGGACATATATGGTAAAAGCCTTCTAGATCATTTCTTTCCAGTATCGCGAGCAGTTAGCATTAGAAGGGAAATATGCAGAGTTCATCCAAGGGATTCCAAAAGCTTACATGATTACTAGGAAAGGTTCAAACGATTGTGCGCAAACTGTCTACATCATGATATTTCAAAATAATCCCTCATCCACTACCTTTATGAAGGATTATTACCCATAAAAAGAAGAATGTTGGACGTAAAAAGTGGCAGAGCCATCACGAATAAGACACCACAGCAGGCAAGGGAGTTGATATCGATCATGGTAGCCACCTCCTTGTAATTCGGATCCAACTGGGACACCCCTTGGAGAGTGAATGAGGTAAGTATCTCTACCCTTGAGTTGAGTATCTGAGCTAACTAGTTTGGTAAAAACATGGCCACATAAAACAACCAATGAGCTAGAGTGTGTGGGATTTGTGCACATTCGGGACACCCCAAGGATATGTGCCCCACGCTCTATGATGATGACAGTAGCAAGTCAATATGGTGGGTGGTTTCCCAACTCAAACGCAAAGGAGGTATGATCCTTTCTCCAACATGTATAATCTCGGATGGAGAGACCACCCCAACTTTAGCTATAGAGTGAGACAACAAATCTACCAGCAATACCCAAATATACCACCTCCACCACTATAAGCAGGGCCTCCTAAACAAGCTATATCCCTCGAAGAGATTGTTAAGTCACTTGCCACTGACACCCAACAATTTCAACAGGAGACAAGAGCTAGCATTTTGAATTTGGAGACACAAGTCAGCCAACTTGCGACTTCCATGAGCTAGCTAGAATCTTAGGGCAAATTACCCTCCCAAAAAGAAGTGAACCTATGGCCCAACGTTACTGCCATCACCTTGCAAAGCGAGAAAGAATTACTAGAAAACCTTGTCAAAACAACCCTTGGTCGAGGGTTGCAAAAGGAAGTAGGGTCGGAAGCCTTGGGCAAGGCTATTAGGGCAACAATAAATGACAGTACCTCTCCTGGTAAGACAGACTATGATCAACCAATTTTGTCTCCAATCAGACCACCCTTCTTGTAGAGATTTACCAAAATAAAGAAGAAAAAAGAGGATAAGGAAATACTAAAAACATTCTCTAAAGTCAAAGTCAAAGTCAATC
>NW_019013857.1:7001-21687 GCF_000150535.2 Carica papaya | reverse complement strand
CTATCGTGTTCGATTAAATTCTTTTGTCGGAATAATTGATGTAGCCTAAATAAAGGTATATTTTAGAATTAATTTTTAGCTTTCTTCTTGTTGTGATCTAATAATATTAAACTTAATGTGATTACGAGAATTGACCAACTCACGGCTTGATTTGTGATTGATGATTTTAAAACAGTGGAAGTGAAATTTCAATAATTAGAAAAATATTATTAAATATTAATTAAATTTAAATGAGAGTAATATAGTCGAGTTAACGTAGATAATTAAATTATTATAGATTTTATTGAATCAAATTAATAATTGTTATAAAAAATTTGTAGTTATGAATTAATAACCTAGAGAATACTAGGAGGAAAACTGAAAATATATTAAGATAGTTCGGCCATTGTAGATAGATTAAATCTATTAAAAACTTAAATCTCAAATGTACCTAAAATTAAGATGAAATCAATTATTCTAGTGCATGTCTATTGATAATTTTTATTAATTTAATTATTTTACTTGATTAAATTATTTTAAATAAAATTTCTATAATTTTAGTATTTAATACACAATTCTTATAGAACGATGCTTTATTACTTAAATGATTTTGTACACTTATGAATTTGTCCGTCAGTATTCTTTCTTGTGCAATCGAATGTACTTCATTTAAATTAGGATAATGATCTATCAATAAGACATTAATCCCATTTTTAGTACTTGCTTACCTTAATATGCAAAAATTAAAACACTACTTTAATAAGATTTTTGAGATTTCACATGGCGTCGACTACTTGTCATTAATATGTTAAACTAACTTCCTCCCTCTAAATTATATCAAAAAACCAACAATGACAACACTAATATATATATATACACATATATGCTCTGTAGACTCAGGAATCATTTAAAGAGGTGATAATTACATGAACATATTCTCAACTCCATTCATCCTATTCATTCTTTTTATCATTTCCTTTTTATTCTCTTCATCTTACCACAACATAAAAGCCAAGAATACCCATAACCCAGATTCATTATATGTAAAACAATAGAATGTGTAAATAATTTAGAGATATCTATTCTTCTCTATTCTGAGACAATATATAAGTACAATTACATCACAGAAAAAAAAATAGAAATTATTACACAAAAAGTTAGTTAATTAAGTTTCTATAATTATGATACTACTATAGTAATTTATAACACTAATTTACAATACTAATATAGTAATTTAGCAATTAATATAATAATTTATAGCACTAATTTAATAATTTAAAACTTATATCAATACTCTCCCTCAAGTTGGAGCATAGATGTCTATCACGCCCAACTTGTTGGTCATTTCAAAGAATCTCTTTCCAATAACTACTTTTGAGATAATATTAGCTAACTAATTTTAAGATTTGATAAAAAAAAATGTATAATCTTTTGATCCAACTTTTCCTCGATGAAGTGTTTATCAATCTCAATATGTTTAGTATAATCATGCTGTCTGAAATTTTGTGCAATCTCAATAGTGACTGTATTGTTACCATAAAGACTTATAGTTTTTCATATTTAATTCTCAAATCTTCTAAAATGCTCTTGATCTACAAAAAATCACATATTCCATGAGTCGTTCCTCGAAATTCAGCTTCTGCACTTGATCTTACCACAACCTTTTGTTTTTTTCTTTTCCACGTGACCATGTTACCTTCCACGAAAGCAAAATAACCATAAGTGGATCGTCTAGTCGTTTGATCACCTGTTCGATCGACATCTGTGTATCCTTCAATTGTTAAGAGCCATTTTTTGAAAATAACAAACCTCTGTTGGGAGTAGCCCTTTAAGTATCTCAAGATTTGGTACACTGCATTGGATGATCTTCACTTGGTGCATGCATGAATTAGCTCACAACACTTACAGCATAGGTTATATCTGGCTTTGTGTGTGTCAAATAAATTAATCTCCTAACTAGCCTTGATACCGACCAATGTCTATTAAAGCCTGGTTTAGAAAAATTCCAAGCTTGTGATTCATTTCCATGGACATGTCTACTGGCTTACAAGCAAGCATTCTAGTCTCAGTTAAAAGATCCAGCACATATTTTCATTGTGAAAGGGATTTTTTATGTTTCGATCTAACTATTTCAATATCTAAGAAGAATTTAAGCTATCTCAAGTCCTTCATTTCGAATTCAGTAGCCAAATATTCTTGTAATAACTTTATTTCACAAAAATCATCTCCTGTTAAGGCCATGTCATCAATGTACACAATTAAAGCTATTACCTTCCCTTCTTTATGCTTTATAAACAAAGTATGATCTGAATTACTTTGCTTAAAATCAAAAGCTTTCATTGCTGTAGAAAACCTTCCAAACCATGCTCTTGGTGACTGTTTAAGTCCATACAACGATTTTTTTAATTTATAAACTTTATTTTTGCTTAAAGAATTTTGTATAAATCCTAGTGAGCTCCATATAAACTTCTTATTCTAAGTTTCCATTAAAGAATGCATTCTTAACATCAAATTGTTTCAAGGACCAATCTCGATTTGTTGCTATAGATAAGAGAATACAAATTATATTCAGTTTAGCTATTGGTACAAACATCTCTTAGTAATCCACCCTATACTTCTGCGTGTACCCCTTTGCAACTAGTCTCACCTTATATCGATCAATACTTTCGTCTGCTTTAAGTTTCATTGTGTACACCCATATACACTCAATAGTCTTTTTTCCATTTGGTAATAGAACTAGTTTCCATGTGAAATTTTTCTATAAAGCCTCCATATCCTCATTCATTGCCTTTTTCCATTTTGGATCCTGCAATGCAACCTGCACACTACTAGAAATAAAAATTTCGGATAATTGATTAATAGTAAGTGTATATGACTCAAACAACTTATGAGTAGAGACATAATTGTTAATAGGATATTTAACTTTAGCTTTAGGATTAGGTTCGCATTGCTTCTTTGGAACACCTTTGTTAGATCTTTGTGGATATCTAGGAGTCATAAAGTCAGAAGAAATATTTGTTTCATTAAATATAGGATTTGGAATGACCTGAAGTGAAGTATTATGGAAATTCTGAGTTAATTCTTCTGTAAATGGTGTTATCAAAGGCAAATTTAAAGCTACTGGTAATTCGGACATATTTTCAAAAGGAATCGTCAGTTCATTATAATTCTCTGCCAAATTTTCTTGACTATTTCTCCCAACATTTTCATGCATATTTTCCACCTAAAAAAACACCTTTATCTCGTTTACTGCTTTTTTCTTGTAACACATTCTCTTTCTCAGATTTCCCCCCTAAGTAATAAGGTTTTGCTTCGCAAAAAGATGCATCCAAGGTCACATGTAATTTCTGAGTTTGAGGGTCATAATACTGATATCCTTTCTGAAAATTAGAATAACCAACAAAAACACATCTTTTTGCACACATATCAAGATTATTTCAGAGATTCTTAGGAATATGAAAATAGATAATACATCTAAAAACTCTAGGTTCAAGATTTAGAATATGTGAAATGGAGAAAAAAGATTGCATCGTTTGTTGTTGTAATACTCTTAATTAATTAATTTTTATATAATTCAAATTAATATATAAATATATATTTTTTAGTTTTTTCTTGGATTTTATTTTAATGAAAAAATAAAGAAAATTAATTGGAGGATGAAATTGAAGATGATTTTGGAAAAAAGGGTGAAAATTTGGGTTCTGGGGTATTTTTAAAAGAAAAATCAGAAACAAGGGCTCAAAATACAATTTAAAAAAATTATACCACATAAGATGCTAGTCAGCAGCCCCGACGAACCAGAGCGTGTCGCGTAACAAGGGACGTTTACGCGGTGCCACGCGGGAGGCCACACTGGCGATCCATGTGCCCACGATCGGACGGTCTAGATTCATTTCCCCGTGCACGAACGGTTCAGATTCACTTCCTATTTAAACGCGATCGGACAGTCTAGATTAAATCATGATGAACGGTCCAGATTCACTCCGTATTTAATTGTGATTAGACGGTTCAAATCAAACGCGATGGACGACCCATATTAAAAGAAGACGGATATAAATAACTCTCTTCACACCAAACTTTAATCCTAACCGCTAAACCTCTCCTGTTGGATAAGAGACCCAGCCGCTAGAAGAAGCTGATCGTCATCGCCGGAGCCACTTCCGACCGCTAAAGAGTAAAATTTTCTTCTTTACTCGAAATTTAATTTTAGACATTGTCGTGGCCAAATCAGAGCAAAAGAACCGACGGGTTGGCTGAAAACTGCAAACAAAGCCCGGCAGCGCCGCCGCGAAAAAATACAAAAAAGCCTCCGATGAGACCATTCCCAATTCTCATTTTGCGTAATTCTTCCACCATTGTAATTATCGTTTTCTTCGTTACAGATTGACCGAAGCAAAACACTCAACCGCAAAGGTGAACGGGCAGAGCTGTCACACTGGAGAACCCCACCGCTGGTGATTTTTGCTTTTTTGATTTTTTTAGCCAACCGAGGCCTTTAACGTGTTTTCTCGTAGGAATTAATACAAAACCGGTGGAATTCGGTCGAAAACAGCCAAAAACAGTCGACTCGAGGCACACCACCGCTGCGGGTGGCGGTGTCGTCACCAGAGCGCGACGGAATCGCCGTGTCAGAATTTCAGAATAGGCCAAAAAGGGGTCCTAACATTGATTTTAAATTTTTTGAGATATTTTTAGGTACTTGAAGTGCGTTTTAATCTCCTAAGGAAAATTCAGAGAACCTGAGGATCGCCAGTAGGTGCAGCCAACAAGTTTAACATTTTGTGCATCATTTTGAGTAAAAATCCCTTACCTTATTCTCTGTTATGGAATTGAAATCTAATTATTAATAATAATACGGTATTTTGAGTAGTTTAGAAAATATCAATGATTAATTACAGGTCACTAATAGAGATATAATCGAAAATTATTCACTGTTGATTCTGTTGATTTATTTTACAATTTGAATGCATGATAATATCTGATTTATTGATCTTATAATTTGAATGCATGTATTGCTTGTTTCATCTGATTATGGTTGAATTGAGAAACTAGAAATTAAAGGAAATAAAAAAACTGTTTGATTAAGTGAATGGATGAAACAGTAGCCTTACTAGATATCCTAAGAGATGGTAAATGAACTGGGTACATAGGGAACCCTACCGTGAATGTTGCCTCATACCGGACGTGGTATCGAAGTTTGGTAATTTGGTACTCATATCGGATGGGGTATGGAGACGACCCCTTTCACCCTCATACCAGACGGAGTATCGAGATTTAGTAATTTAGCTTTATACCGAATGGGGTATGAGGACGGACCATTAATTAAAAATATTAAAAGAAATGGTTCACACGTTGTGGGGACATCCATATGGACATCCATGGATATCAGTAGGCTGATAAAAGAGAAATTGTTGTTCCAACCGATTGCATATGAAATTATGATATTGTTTACGTTATTGACTTTATAGATCGGTTTTGAAAATCTCAATATGGTAAGTAGGCAGTAAATAATTTTATTTATAATAAACGATTTTGCTTAATTAAGAGCTCCATTAGTTATTTTTATGATTTCTACCAACCTTCATTTCTGTGTCGGTGAGTTGCGTGATATTCTTACTGGACTTGTATAGCTTATTTTTTCATTAATCATTTTAGATCAAGAGGACCAAGATCCAGAACTCAATCCACAAGAGGATTGCGAGTAGGACATTCAGTCGTTTACTTTTAATTTATTTCCTTGGTTATTAACTGTTCTTTTAGAATGGTTATTCTCATAAGCCCTATTTAGTACTTTCAGTTATTGTGTAAGGAGTGTAAACACTAACTATTTATTTCGCTTCCGCACTAAATTTATAATTGATTTTCTTTAAAATTTTCGGAGTCATTATAGTTATGGTGTTTAGAAATTCAATACTCTAGAAGGTGTCCGATTGATTAAATAAGCGACAGATTTTATAGCCTCACCCCATTAGAACTAAGACATGTTCATACCAAAAAGTGATGCACGAACCACCTCTTTATCTGCCTATTGTTCCTCTCTACCAATCCATTTTTTACGGCGTATATGTGTAATAGGTATGATGCCAAATACCTTTTTGGCTCAAAAAAATTTTAAACTTTGCATCAACAAGCTCTTTTGCATTGTAAGATTGCCAAACACGAATCAAAAGTTGATATTAAGCTTCCACCAAATTATGAAATGTTTGAAAATATGTGAAAACATCGTTGTTTTCTCTGAAGTAAGGACACCCAAGTCATTCTAATACATTCATAAGTGAATGTAACAAAATATAAAGCTTTTGACAAAGAAAGAACCTTTGCAAGACCCCAAATATCATAGTGTATGACAACAAAGGTTCAAAATATTTATTCATATTATATAAGTAAGGAATATGATGACTTTTAGGCAGTTCACAAATATCACATTGAAAATAAAAAACATCGAAGTTTAAAAAAAAATATGGTTGTAATTTTTGAAGATATCTAAAAGAAAGATGTCCGAATCTTCTATGCCATAACCATATAGTTGTTCGAGTTTTCTCTTCACTGCTAGTTTGACATGCACAACTAAATTTTTGTTCCCTATTTTTTGTCAATTTCAAGTAGTAAAGTTTACCTCGTTTAACACCATAACCAAGAATCTTTTGGGTTAGAATATCCTAAAATGCAAAAAAAAAAGGCCAAAAAGTTATTGTGTAATCAAGGGATAAGGTAGTTTGACTCACATATTAAATATTATATTCAAGAGATAGGACAATAAGAACTGTATCTAAAGTGAGTGTATTGGACAAAATGGCAGATCCTTCTCCAGTAGTAGAAGTTTTACTCCCATTAGATGTAGATATAACGGATTGAGAAAATGAGTGAATGGATTGTAATTGGCCTAGTTCTTTAGTCATATGATCAGATGCACCAGTATCCATAATCCAAGTTATATTATTAGAAGTTACAGAAAAAACATTTTCTTGATTGATAATAACTAGATGAGCAATATTTACTATAAGCTATAAATTATCCTTCGTATTACATTCAACTTCCTTAGACGATGTCATCATAGCTTTTCCTGTAATTTTTTTTTATGGTTTCTTTGAGAAATCCCACTATTCAGGATAACTAGTGATTTCATATCATGATTGTTTAGAATGACATGTTTCACCACAATGGCTGTATACAAAATTGTTGGACTTCACAACAAATTGATTATTTCGAGTTTTTGCTGATGCCGAGGATGATCCATGTAATTTTTAGTTGGCAAGCATGGCTGAGCTTTTTGAGATCACTCGAGAACCTCCCATTTTCTGTCATTGTTAGTAGTTTTTTTTTACATATGCATCGCTCTCTAAATCCAATTTTGGATCTTTTTGCAAGATTTCTCGAATCTGATCAGACTCAGAATCAAGTCCACTTAAAAAAATATGAACTCAAAATCTAGCTATTGCATAATACAATTGGACAACTCCTTCAACTATTTCTCCTCGAGATGTAGTCCTATGACCAATTTCCTGAAAAATAGCAACAAGTTCATTATAGTAAATAGAAAATGGTCTACCATTTTATGTGGTAGAAAAAGGTCTTTTGGTTTAACTCAAATAGACGAGTTTTATCTGATTCATCGTAAAAAAGTCCTTGATACAGCTTTCCATATTTCCTTGGTTGTGGGAAGGCGAGTAAATTATTGCATAAGGGATGAACTCATTGAGTTAATAAACCAACTCTTTATTTTCTGATTTTCGGTGACCCATGATTTGTAATTGGGGTCTTTGGGTGCAGGTTTTTTTGTTTCAGAATTAATAAAAAAATGCCGTGCGTGTTTGTGTCTCAACTAGAAACAGACAAGACACAAAAACAAAATCCAAATATGATAACCAAGCCTGAAAATTATATAATATAATATATACATATATATTTAATTCTGAAACAAAAGTTTTGGCGTATTCCATCAAATGACTGATATGTTTAGAATAAATATAACCAAAATTTGTTGAATTTATTTATAATTTTTTTTTTCTAATTTAACTGAAAGTAAAATTTTGTTGCAGAATTAATAAAAAAATTAATTTTCTCTAAAATTTTGTTTAAAATTAAACCAATACACGTTACTAGAGATTCTAAATTTAAATCTATTTTATCACGTGTGAAAAATCTCCCTAATCATACTTAAATATATACTAATTACCAGCTAAAGCTTAGTTGATACGTATCCTTTTATGATTTACGTGGTTTCAGTTTTTGAAGTTTCTTTTTAAAGTCCTAGTAAAATTTAATGTTTTTTTTTTAAGTCCTGGAAAAAATAAATGACCATTTATTTTAACTATCTCATCTTTAATTATTTGATCAGTAATTCAGAAAACAAAAAAGATAAACTGATAAAGAGCTATATTTATATAACACACACACACAAGTTGGTGCTTCTCCCTTCAGCGAGGAAGATAACCCTCTCCCTCATTTTCTTGAACAAAAGTGCTCGTTGGTCAGAAAACAAACTCGGTGCAAGGCATAGTTTAACTGGTTCCGTTCACAATCATAGCATGGCTTCCCCTCTTGCTGCTGCTCTCCATTTTGCTGGTAGTGATGAAGAAAGTGATGGAGTCAAAGAATCAGCATCCTCCAGGTCCTCCAGGATTGCCCCTCATTGGTAATATGCACCAACTCGGTGCACTTGCTCATCAATCTGTTGGAGGCAAAAAGCTTGCTGTTTTTGTGTTTGTAAATTCAAAACAGAGAGAGAATAATACAGCAATTTAAACTTGAATGTGTGGGTCTGAAGTGAGAAAAAGGAGAGCCAAAAAAAAAAAAAAAATGCAGAAGAAATGCAGAGAAAAAATGCATAAGAGAATACAGCAGAGTGAGAGACAGCTTCTGAAAAATATGAACTCTATATATTGTAGTTCATCAGCCTTACATATATATAGCATTTTTAAGGGAAGATATTTTGCTACAGCAAATACAAGCTGTCAGCAAAGAAGCCAAATAAAACATATCATTTTGTTAACCAAAACAAGCAAGAGTTGCTAATTTTCTTGCTTCAAAACATGCTTCACCATTCCTTTCAACTACTACTTACTAACTAAAGCAGAATATAAAAAAATAATCATAATTTTCTTTTGAACAGTCCAAGCTTGGTTCTCAAGTCTTAAACCGTTCCCTTAGCATAGCTTTAGTTAGGATGTCAGCAAGTTGTTCCTCTAATTTGCGATGCTCCAAATGGATCTCTTGGTTCTTCTCAGCTTTGTGCAAAAAATAAAACTTAACTTTTATATGTTTGATCCTACCATGTTGCACGGGAATCTCTCCAAGATTTGACATAGCAAATTTTTTCATCGTCAATTGTTTAAACTGCTGCACCAACTGCTTGAGGCCATACAATGCCTTCTTTAACTTGTATGCCATGTCAGCCTTTCCATCAACTACAAACCTGAGGTTGTTTAATGAAAATCTCCTCTTGCATATCAAGTTGCCACTCCTTGTATGTCATAGGCTCTTCATAGTTTGTTGGTTCAATGATGGCCAAATTGCACGTTTCATAATCCTCTGCCAATAACTTAATTTTTGTGTCTAATGTATTTGCAATTGAATCATAAAATTCTACAGAATCAAGTTGACCCTTTTCAACAGGGACACTTGGGCAACTTGAAGTTGGAACAACTACATCTTCTAGGAGCTTCTTTGCTTCAACTTAGTTTTTTATCCCAATTCCAAAATGCTGATTCATGAACAAGCACATCCCTACTTTTTTGCATAAACTTCAAAGAGTCAATATCATCATAAGTAAATCTTTTGTGCCACAAACAGGTCAAATCATCCTTACCAACAAAAGCATGTTGATTTGTATATTTCAGACCAAGCATATAGTTATTCTCATTTTTCTTGATCTTTGTTACTAACATATTTGTAGGATCATAAATAAAGTAGTAATCATTTTTTAACAAAATAGAATAATCCTTATTCTGCATTTAAGCAATACTCAACAAATTTTGCTCTAAATCAGGAATAAAGAGTACATCAGTTCTAAGTTTGATACCTTTCTTAGTTTGAACTAGTATTGAGCCTTTTCCTTGAGCTTCCACAACTATCCCATTGCAAGTTTCACTTAAGTTCTACAATTAACATTCACGTTGTTGAACAATATACAATCCTTAGCCGCATGGCTTGTTCACCCATTGTCAACATACCAGAAATCACTTCCACTCACACAAGATGCCTCAATCATCATGAAAAGATAACTTCCTGCTGTTCATGGTTCTCAGCAAAATAGACTTCCTGTTGCTGACGTGGTTGTTGTTGTTGTTGAGGCTCATTCTTTTGCTGTGATGATTGATTTTTCCTTTTTTAACATAACTTCTTTGAGTGACCATGCATTTTGTTAATCTTGCATTGTACATGCTTCTAACACTTACTCTCAAGATGATTGGATTTAGCACAACTTCAACAAGGGGGATACTTTCATTTTTCTGAGGAATCTTCTGAACTCTGTGGCTGCTTCCCTTTACTTGTTGAGGATTGACCTTCATCTTTTGAAGTTAAGGTCCCAAACTTGTAACTTCGCCATACTTGAAAAGTATTTTCAGTGATATCATCATTTCTGATTAAAAACCTCTGCTCTTGAGCTTGTAGCTTACTGATAAGTTCAACAACAGTAAGCTTCTTAAGATCATATGTTTTTTTTACCACAGACAACTTTGATTCAAACTTCTTAGGGAGATTGATCATCATTTTTCAACAACTCTCTGATCTTTGAATTCTTCTCTAAGTAGCCTTATTTGATTAATAAGATTCATAACTCTTATAGAATACTCTCTAATACGCTCTCCCTTCTGCATTATTAACAATTCAAACTCTCTTTTCAGAGTTAAAATTTTGCTCTTCTCACTTTAGCACTCCCAGGATAATCTTCCCTCAAATAATCCCAAGTTTTTTTGGCTGTCTTGAAAGCCACCAGCCTTGGAAATATGTCATCAGACACTGCAGAATGAAGCGTTGAAAGATCTTTGAAATTCCTCATAGACCCTTATGCTTCTTACCTAATCTACGGTAAGGTGGGATTTTCAGGTAATGGAACTCTTACATCCTCCTCTACAACATCCCTCAGATCATAAGTAAGAAGATAGGCTTCCATTCTCACTGTCTAATAATCATAATTTTCCCCTGTAAATATTGGTGGAGCTGGCAAGTTTACATTTGAAGCCATTTCAATTGCTCACAACTCAAGACCTTCAAAGAATACTGCCCTGATACCACTATTGGAGGCAAAAGCTTGTTATTTTATGTTTGTAATTTTAAAATAGGGAGAGAATAATATAGCAATTTAAATCTAAATGTGTGGCTCTGCAGTGAGAAAAAAGAGAGCAAAAAAAATGCAAAGGAAATGCAGAGAAAAAAATGCATAAGAAAATATAACAGAGTGAGAAACAACTTTTGAAAAATATGAACTCTATATATTGTAGTTCATCAGCCGCTACATATAGCATTTTTAAGGGAAGATACTTTGCTACAGTAAATACAAGCTGTCAGCAAAGAAGCCAAACAAAACACATCATTTTGTTAACCAAAACAAGCAAGAGTTGCCAATTTTCTTGCTTCAAAACATGTTTCACCATTCCTTTCAACTACCACTTACTAGCTAAAGTGTAATATAAAAAAATAATCATAATTTTTTGATTTCAGCAATCACTATTCAAGAAAAAGTCAGATGCTAATACAATCTCTCTAGTAGATGTCGAAGAAATACGACCTTATAATACGATTGAAGCTTGGAAATGTACCCTTTCTCGTCGTCTCCTCACTTGGAACTACAAGACAGATTCTCATAGTTCACGACCCCAAGACTTATAGCCGGTCCAGATTGTTAGCCACAGGTATTTTATCTTAAAATTATCTCGATATAGCTTTTGCTCCTTTTGGCGAATACTGGAAAGAGATCCGTAAGAATAGACGTTCATGAGCTTTTTAACAACAGTAGAGTCCAGTCATTTAGGTACACCAGAGAGGAAGAGGTTGCTTCACTCATTTAATCAATCTCTCAGTCTACTGCTTCCAAGTCCCCTGTGGATTTAACCGAGAAGCTGTTTTTCCTGGTAGCGAATGTGATCTGGAGGTGTAATCCCCCGCCTATCACTGTGTTAAAATGATGTGAAAACTCTATTTATTTGGATATTTGGTCGTCTTAAATTTAAATTAATTTATGCGGTTCTCGAGATCTGTAATTTTAATATATTTTTATTTTAATTTTTATTTATTTTATTAATTTTTATTATTATTTTATTTTATTTCAAAATAAAATTTATAAAAAAATTAGAAAATAGCGGAACGGGAGAAAACCTATTCGTGGGAAAAATCTAACGAGAAAATAGTTGCTTGTGTTGGTGCTGGGCACTGTGCGCGCGCACAAGGCTGCGGGGCATGTGCACAGTGCACACGTCCCCTCCGCACGCATGCACACACAGGATGTGCGCACAGCGCGCATGTCCCTTCTGCGTGCACGGCACGGGGTCAGGACCTGCGCATGTATCCTATCATACGCGCATGCGGACTGGCACTTCACACTGTGCGTCTGCAGGGACAGGTCCCATGCGTATAGGGCTTGCGTGTAGTAAGCCTGCGCGTGTGGTGCCCAGTGCGCCTAGGCCTTAAGTGCGTAGCAGCACCTGGAGGCTAGCCTACAGTGCGCCGGCCTGGCTCTGTCACCTCGGGTAGTGCTCTGCCGCTGCCTTGGGCAGCACGTCGCGCTGCGGGTGGAGAAACTTTTCTCCTTTTTTTTCATGCTAAGAATTTTTTTCTCGTTTCTTCACCGAATTTCTCCACTTTGAGTAATCTAACGGTTCTAAAATTCTAGAAATTGCCCTCCACACTTTCATTTCTTCAATTTTTCAAAGGTTTAGAGAGAGAAAGATAGTAAATTAGTGAGAGAAGAAGAGAAAGAAAGGAAAAACGGTGAAGAAGAAAATATTGTGGTTTTGGTAATTAATCTAGTATTATTTTGGATATCTTAAGGAGTATTTTTAGATAAGTAAATTTAATATGATAGATATTTTTTCCTGTTTTGCATGCCTATGTATTCAAATGAGTGGAATTGTTCCGATTTTTAAGCATGCTGTGCGATTTACTGACACTTGATGAATTTACATGTAATAAATGTAACATGTACTCTGTAATAATAAAAGTAAAAAAAAAACGAAAAAAAAAGAGAAAAATGGTATGAAGTTTGTATGGTCTGAAGTGTATCTGTATTGACATGCATATTGCATCAAGTGTCTCGTTAGACTTTTTATCTCTGAGGAGTATCTATTTCCCTTACCTTTCGGGGTATCTGTTTTTCCCTCCCCTATCTAGTCTGAAAAGACATAAGAGGACCGTTCCCAGTGGATGACGGCGTGCCCTCTAACGAGAGTGGTATCGTATTATCTGTAGGGGTCACCCGTGGCTAAGTAATATCGTGACTATACACTACCTCTTAGAACCACTATGGTTGGTACAATCGTGATGATAGATCGTACCATGGTTTGGTCAGCCGGAAATGGGACTTAGCAAATTGCTGTATCTATATCTGATCTGGTTATTCTACTTAGGCAGTTGAAAATTTTTATCTGTATTTGCCCACAGAGATAGAAGTTTGTAATGTTCGCGAAGTATTACACGAAAATCTGTGCATTTCATGATTTATTTAATTTTCTCTATTATTTAGCATGATATATGTATATTTGATTTTCTATGCTGATGTACTATTTTAATATTCAAATAAAAGATTTTTCTTAATGATGAGTTAGGTAAACAAAGAAGCTGAAAACTTTTGAAATCTTACGATATTAATTTAATATTGTTTTTTTACTGAGTATATAGAACTCACTTTTTTCATCTCTCCCTCCCCTAGATGAGGAAGAAAATGAGGACCCACAGGTAGACTTACCCTTTCAAGTCTATGAGGATCCCCTGGATCCACAAATCTGAGTGCATGTCTATTTCCACACTCCGATGAATTTCAGTAGCATAGTGAAAGAAGTAGCCATTGTGTTTTGTATTTTCTAGTCACTTCTGGCCTTAATGATATATGTATTTGGAACATTATATATATATATATCTGTAAGGAATTTGTTAAGATTTGATTTCGGTATATAAATATTATCATGCACTCGTTATTCTAAATCTGTATCTAACACTCATTTACTTTAATTAGCACCTGGGATGTCATAGGAGGGTTGCATTTGGTGAAAACTTTGAGGAACGACGCATTTCAGGGGAAGTTCAACGAAATGATATTTCTTATAGGATCCATCTCTACTTCTGATTTCTTTCCTTATGTTGGATGGATTGTTGATAGGCTCACTGGTCTCTGTGGTAGACTCTAAAAGAGTGCACTAGCACTGGATGCTTTTTTGGAAGAGACAATTGATTAGTATGAAGGACATAAAGTAAAAGAAGGGAAGGAGGATCTCATTTATGTGCTCTTAAAGATAAAGAAGCAGCAGAAGGAGCAAGGCTCTATTACTCTCACCAGAACTCATATCAAAATAATCCTCATGGTATATGTACAATTTATATACTTATATATGATTCCATCTCCTTAGTTTAAACAACATTATTAGTAATGTATGTTAATAGTGAAAATACATTTTATATAGTCTGCCTGTTACTTGCATTAACATTTAATGTACATGTGTCAGAATATATGTACAGGCGAAATTGATACTTCATAAATCACCATTGTATGGGC
>NW_019013855.1:13853-24209 GCF_000150535.2 Carica papaya | reverse complement strand
AAATTAAATAATTATTTAAATCAAATTGAACAAGTTAAATAATGAAGATGCATTTTACCATAAGATTTTATGTGTGGTATTACTATTACTAAAATTAAAATACACTTTAAGCAATCCTAGTCGAGCATGTGTGTGTATGTACATGGACATATATATATATATATATATATATATATATACATACATATATATCTAGAGAGATGAGTTTTGGAAAAAACAAAACAAAAAGGGTTAGTAAAAAATTTAACAAAAGTGAAGTAGAGAACATATTTTGTGCTTTAAATAATCATGAATCATGCATGTTTCACTTTACATGTCAATACAACTTTCATAGCTTATGATAAGATTCAAAAGAAGAAAAATGCAAGAACAATTACAGATTTCTTCACCATTCTATGTGGAATATTGCACCTTTTTTTGTAGTTGTATTTAGATTAAAATATATTTAAATATTAAATATAAATTTGGAAATAAATAATTATTTTTTTAAAATTTGGAAATAAATGTTCTTCCAACCTGCCAGGCATAAATTTTTCTATCTTTCATGGAATCCTTTTTTTTTTTTTTTTTCTATTTGGACTTGATTAATTCAAGAGTAACATACTTTTAATTTATTTAATCTCATATGGTTAAAAATAAACTATCGACTTGAAAAAAATTTCACATGGATAGATTTTCGTAAATTAATTTTTGCATGTTAGCCATAGAGACCATGTAGAATTTTCCTTCACCGCAACATTTTGTTTATATTTTTTATTAATCTGTCATATAATCAAATGACTACCTCAGTCCGAAATCAAATCTAATTAAGAATGATTCTCTATAATATCAACAGATCAAGAACCGTTTCCATCATTAATCACATTTTGATCACACAGTTATCATAATTTATCCATCAAACTTGAGATCTTGTTTCCTTCGAATACAAAGACACAGAAATACGAATTTATAGACCAAACTCTGATCGTGTAAAATTCTCTTTATATAATAAAAAATTGTCTTTCTCATTACGTTCTATTTAAGAGTAAAAATAAGTGTGATTAGATGCCAAAAAAGGACTGTTCTTGCCTAACTATGAAAATAATGATTAATTCCAGCTCTCTGGTTCATGAATAACCTACCAATTATTGCTGGTAGACCTAAATTCTTCTTCTGTTGTATAAGATATCACCACTAGAATTCTTGGGATCTCTTCCTATCTTCAAGTTCAAATATTCCTTTGGTATTTGTTATTTTAGATGCCACATTACGTAAATAGTTTAGCATATAAAGATTAAAATGCATCACCTAAGGAGCATAACATGCATCAACTGAGCAACATGAACAACAACCAGAAGAAGAGACATGCACCAGCCTGACAGACTGTAATGACCTAAAATCATCCCCTTATGTGAATAAATAAGCCATTGACGGCCATTGGATCTTCGAAATATCAGACAAATAATTAGGTTCATACCTTCATCTTCGAAGATAAAAAGAGATCAACTTAGGAATCATCGATCACTATAACCAGAATACTCGAAACAAAAGCATACAATATAATTCATCGCAACACGGTGACTAATTTATTAAGACACTAACATTAACAAAATCTGCATTTAAATAAATCTCTCAATTCAACAATTGAAAACTTCAAAGATCCGGGAGTTGCATCAGCCACAACTCTTATAGAATCAGGTTTCTAAGAACCAAAAACTTCCAAATAAAATTAAATCCGTCCCAGGAGGTAACCACTCCTAATGAAGAATTATTTTTTCATGAAAATTTGAAGGGAATAATAATATTCCCCAAAGTAAGATTTTCATCACCATCTATCACTAAACAGAACCCAAAAACCGAGATGTACCCTATAACTTTTGATTAGCAGATTAAGAACCACCAGATCCGTACTTCTTTCCGAAGACAATTAACTGCAACTTGTCATAACCAGCAAGCACACCAGCACCTGCAACGGCACGGAGAATGTTTGCTCCAGCCCCCTTAAACAGGGATTTCACACCCTCATTCTTAATGATCTGAGAGAATGCATCGAGAGAGCTCTTGTATTTGACAGCTTCACCAGAGGTCATCATCATTCTTCTGCGGACAGTGTCAATTGGGTAGGATGCAAGACCTGCACCGTTGGTGATGAGCCAACCAAGGGCAAAGCTAGCGAAGAAACTATCCTGAAATCAATAAAGCAGATACCATGTAAATCTAATATTCAATCAAACTTTAAACTCTAAGGAGGTAAACATTATACTCCTAAAACCAATTTGGACAAGCCTGTATAACATATTAAAGACCAAGGTAACTTCAGTTTCAAATATTCAAGCCAGCAAAACAGACTTGACAATAAGTTTTCTCTTTAAAACAAAGGCACACGAACCTGCAACTTTCCAGTCAGAACAACTGGCTTCAGGGAATCGTACATTCCGAAGTACAGACCACGGTAAACAATGATTCCAACACAAGAGATGTTAAATCCACGGTACAGCCCAGCAATACCATCAGACTTCATTGTCTTTCTGTAGACATCTACCAAACCATTGAACTGCCTCTCGCCTCCCTTCTTAGCAGCTTTTGCATCGTTGGCCAAGCGGGTTCGAGCATAATCCAGTGAGTAGACAAAGAGAAGGGAAGAAGCCCCAGCAGCACCACCCGATGCCAAATTGCCAGCAAACCACTTCCAGTAGCCATCCCTGTCTTTCTTGAAGTTGAAAAGCCTCTTGAAGTAATCCTTGAATGCGAAGTTTAACGCCTGGTATAAACTGAAAAAGAAATGAGCACGCATGCACCAAATTTAGGGGCTATATAAAAGATCAGTAGCACTAAAGGGGGTTACAAACATGAGTTGGGAAGTAACGGATAACATTGGCAGTATCCCTCTCCACAATGAAACAATCCCCTCATCCTTGATTGTTCTTTTAAAGCAATCGCCAATCCCCTTGTATGGTTCAGAAAGCCTGCCACTCTTGATCATCTCATCTTGATTTTGAATCAAAAGCTTAACACGCTCAATTGGAGCAGCAGCTGTCTTAGATACAGCAGCAGAAACTCCACCCATGAGGAAATCAACAGCAAAGCCAGCCAATCCTTTCTCTTTAGGAGCCTGTACAAATACAGGAGATGCAGTGGGTGTAACCATTGACAAATCAGTGGTAGCCCTGCATGCTGGCACCATTGGATACTGGAATGCAGCATTGGAATAGTTCCCATATGTAGTGCGTTTTTGGTATAAGGCAGGCCTCTGGAGCGCTCCATCAAAACCTTGAGGACCTTGAGAAATCTTTGAATGAAGGAGCTGTCCAGTTACCTTCTGCATGACAGTAGGATGCCGAACCTGATCAACCATTTTGACTTCCCCTACAAGAATGGAAAAGCAACAATTAATAACCTGAAGAGACAACTGATCCTTCAAATCCAATTAGAAACCAATTGAAAACCTGAATTTATTAGCACATAAACAAGGCTGATGGAAGAATTTGGACGAAGTATACGGAAGTATCATCTAGAAAAAAAAAGAAGCACTTGGCACGTAGAAAGCAAATCTAAAAGTTTCTGTTGACTGCCTGACAATATTAAGCTGGCAAGACAAAGGAACAAGCTATAATGAACTGCACGAGTTACTGAGACATACCTAGTATTGTAATAACAACTACTGACAAGGCATTGGACAACATGGCTCTCAAAGACTGGAAATTTAGGCTTTAAAAAACAAATTAATTGTTGTATGTGGGTAATGGAGGTAAAATAAGTAAAAAAAAAAATTGGATAAGACCTTAATTGACAATTGATTAAAAACGTGACCAACAAACAGAACAAGAACCCATCAAGAAATTATACAGAGAGAAACAAACAAACAGAATTTGAAAACTATAGATGTTACTCAATCCCAAAATTAATAACCCATCTGTATCAACTTACTAGTTCATAATTTCACGAAGTTGCAATATAAATTAGATACTTCCTTCAACACACCACAACAAGATGAACGTAAATAAGAGTATACTTCAGAAACGTGAACCAAACCCTTTACAAAATGCAGCATTACTACTCAGGAATGAGAACCAAACTACAAGGACTACAAGGACTGTACTTCAACAAATAAAAACTTATTTTCCATGGGTAAACTTCATGAAAAGCCAGGTTTTTTAGGTTGCATTTCCTACCTACCTAAGATAGTGGAGGCCATAATGAACACTGTTTAGAAATCCAAAACAAAGACCAATTAAAGATGGTACTAAGTATGGAGATCTTTCCTATTTATAGGGATTGAGAAAACAAAAAAAAAAAAAAAGGAATCCCCTCCTTTAGGGTAATTACCACAAAATAAAACCAATTAAAGGTGCTACCAAGTATTACACATAATAACTACGAAGGTCTTTCCTATTAGTAGGGATTGAGATAACAGATAAAATCCTCTCCTTGAGGGTAATTTCCGCAAGAAAGAAAAAAAAAAAAAGAAATCTAGCATAAAAACGACTAACCTCTTTCAATTTTTTGAAAAAAAAAAAGCAAAAGATTCAAACATAACCAAAAGTTTTAACCACGTTTACAGAGATCAATCAGAAATGACAGATCTACACAGCACACGTTATACATCACATCAATATCAAGTCAAGAGGACGAAAAGTAAACAGATCTAAATAAATCAAAATGCTAAAACAGAAAAATAAGAAGTTACAGACAAGGACAGTCAACTAAATAACACATGGCAGAAAACAGATCAACACACAGATCGAAACCACATAAGATAGATGATTCATTTCCAGATCAACCAAAACCAACACCGATCAAAGCACAAATCAATCGATGAACAAGCAAATGATATCCATAAAAAAAATAAACAGATCTAAGCAAAATGGAAATGAAAAAGAAAAAGTTTACAAATTCTCAATACCTTCGATGAGGAAACTGTGAGATTAGTGATGATTGGCGACCACGAGAGATTATTGGAGAGAGTGGTAATTCTCTCCGACTTTCTCTCTGCTTTGAAAATGAACTGCAGAACACCGAGGGAGATTTTTCTTGTGAAGAGAGGAGGCGAGGCTTTGAAAATAGCGAAGCTGCGGCCTTTTATTGGCTCTATTCATTGCTTCGCTGACCTAAGACAGCATGTGCGTGAGCTTTGATTCGCTGTGGGTGACGGTATACGTGTGACAATGCAGGTGCGCTGGAATTTGGGCTGACTGTTTGTTTCTGGCCGTAGATTTTGTTTACTTTAAGTGGAAAATGTCTTAGTCAACTGATTGGTTGGCTGTCTGAGATTTTATTCACTACGGAGAGAGTGTATTCAGACATGTGCAGATGCAATGAATCTGGTGGTTGTGTGGTTGTGACCGTAAATCTTGCTTACTTCCTTTTTGGTCAAACGTTCTCTCTTCTGTCAAGGGTAAAATGGTCACAATATTACTGATTGTGTGAGTGAGTTTTGATTCGGTGAAGTCGAGGAGTACGTGGGATCATGGAGGTGCAGCGATCTCTACTGACGGTGGGTTTGCCCAGCCGTATGATATTATTTACTAAAAATATATTTTTAAGCTTTAAAAATTAGTAAAGGGGGCAACCGTAAATCAATTTTACATGTTAAAACATATGTAATTCTTGTTTTTCTCTTTTTCTTTTATTATTACCTAAAAATTTTAGATTATAAAAAAATTTAGTCAAAATATTAATTTAAATTTCACATTATTTTAAAATATTTAATTAATTTATGTACTATTTTTTACTATTTTAACTTTTAAAATATTTTTATTTAATTTCTAATCATTAATATATACTAATATTATTAATAAAATTATCACGCAATAATAAATTAGATATATAATTATTTTTTATTAAATAAATTTTTTATATTAAATTCGTGTGATATTAAATATATAAAATAATATTTTAATTTTTTATTTTTTATTAAAATCAGAAAAAATATTACTTAACTCAAAAAATAAAAAAAGTTTAAATCCTAAATCTAGAAACAAGCCAATATTAATTTTCCAACAAAGGGAAGGCCGCAAACTTTTTTGAAGTCAATATATTATTGGACACATTGTACGGTTTCAATTTAAAGTTTAGATTCCTAAAAGCATTTATTCTTCTTTTATTTTTTTTTAAGGAATCTACGAAAGATTAACATAAAAACAGTTAATAAATTAATAATAATAATAATAATAATAATAATATCAAATGGATTATGAACAAATCAAAGATTTTCCCAATTGGGTATTTTTATATATTGATTTTCCCAAGTATAGAAATTTTTTGATTTAGAAAAGTTTTTTTTTTTCTTTTTTTATATTTGTATTCTATTTATTGAAATTAAATGAAAATATGTTTAGTTTAATGCGAGTAAAATAATTTTATATAAAGTTATTTTATATTTATGATATAAATAATCTTGATTTTTATTTAAGAAAATACAAATATATGAAAAATTTAGGATGATTCAATTGTGTTTTTAATATTAGGATAATTTTAGTTTTGATTTTGTTATTATATTTTTTAAAACAAAAATTCAAATAAAAAGTGATAAATGCCATATTTTAATTTTGCCCAAATGACAATAATAATAATAATAATAATTCAAAACGCCCGAAATTGCCAAGTCCAATTTCAAGATCCATTTAGGCCCAATTGCAGACCCAAGCCTGGTCCTTAGCACCCAAAAACGTCACCGTTTCATTTTGACTTCATTTCCCTACAAGACAGAGAAGAGAAAAGGGGCACTGGATTGGGTGGTTTGTCTGAGAAGGAAAAGGAGAGGCTTCCTCTTCGGCTTGCTCGTAGCAGAACGAGAAGAGAGTTGATTGCTGAGAAGTCGAAGACGGCAACACACTGAAAGGAGCAGACGCGAGAGAAGAGAGAGAGTGAGAGAGAATCAGGAGCTCACTTCGGGAGGCCAGCTACTTCACCAAAAAGGTTGGAGAGAGAAGGGTGAACCAAAAGTGTACTGTATCAAATCCCATTTCAGTGGTGTTGCTGTAATCGAGGAAAAGTCAGTGGAAAAGAGATCCTTCGGACATCAGAACAGGGACTGCGGGCGTTGACTCGAGGAAGAATGGGAGCAGAAGGACTCCATCTATTCAGATTGTTGAAGAGACTGTGGCGGGAATAGGATCCATTTTCTAGTGAATAGGTATACTGATTTTCATACTTCTCTATTCTTCTGTTGAATTGATTTGATATATTAAAAGTATCGGTTGTATGGTTAGAGTTGAACTAAGAGTCTGGCTATGAAGATGGAGTAATGTTATGTCTGTTGGAATGGCTGTTCTTTTCCATGTAGAAACTGCTTGATAGATAGGTGACATAAAGATTGGATTAGATAAATGAATTGCATCGAATGCTAATCGTGTTTTCCACAGCTAATGGCTTTCTTTCTTCTTGCTTTCAAATTTAAGTAGTGCTTGCTTGTTAGAAAGATTGTCTATTGTTCTCCATCATAATTTCCTCCAAACAGTACGTCTATTGAATGCAAGATGTTTACTCACAATAGGCTGAAAAGCTAGACGGAATTGCATGAACGGAGTTCAAATTTGGGTGGGTCTTTGTTGGCTTGCTGAATGACAGAAAATTGGTAATGGCATGTCATTAATTATGTTGCAGTGTTAAAGGTTTTTTTTTTTTTTTTTTTTCAAATGCAATGTCAAAGTTTCTTAATAGGAACAGTGTTAAGTTTTGAAAACAAAAAATTATGTAGATTTTAATAATCTCATGCCATTCATGATACTGGAAAAAGGAATAGGACAGATTTAGGCTTGATTAGTTGAACTGCTTTTAACCTTTGCTTAAGATTTTCACCTTTTCCGTGATGATGGATTTTGATAATTTGGCTGGTTAGGCTTTCTTCGATATCAGATGGTTTGAATATGTCGCTGTCCAGTTCTGGATAAGAGATCATGTTCCGGATAATATGACAGATTTTAGGTTTAACTAGTGGAACTGCTTTTGACCTTTGCTTAAGATTTCCGCATTTCACATGATAAAAGATTTTGATAATTTGGCTGGTCAGGCCTTCTTCCATAGCAGATGATTTGAATATGTTGCTGTCCAGTTCTGGCTAATAGATCCTTTCTCACTGCTTTTGGTTGTTACATTAACATACGTCCTCTGGCCGTTACGGATGTAAAAGGACCGTATTCTTGTTTCTATAAGTTTTTGGTTTTCTTCTTTCTTTATATCGTTCAGTGGCCGTTAATAGTGTATCCTATGCTTTACTTTCTTTTGCTCGTGGTCTCAATGGGGATAGATTAGTGAAAGAGAAAATTGTTGCATTATGTTCCTAGATTTAATTAGTAAGTCTTCCTTAGCACTCTATGTATTGACTTTTGGGCCATTTGATGGGGTACTTCTTTTATTAAACATGTGTGGTGAATTTCTTTTGATTTTTCTTTTCTTTTCTTGTATTTTAATGCTGTTGTGTTATGTCTCCTTTCCTTTATGTTCTTTGTTTTTGGTGTAATTTTTATTTTACCTCTATCCTTGTAGTTTGAAAATGTTGTAATTAGTGAATTCTATGTGGATGAATGCTAACATCACACACTTAGGGTGATGGCTGCAAAATATGTTTAATTTAGATCAGCGGGAATGCATACAAAATATGTTTAATCTATTAGTTTGCACATAAGGTAGATGCCTTACACCTGCTTGTCCTGTGTTACTTTGGACCTTGAATTTGTCATTTTGACCCGTGATTATTTTTACCTCTCATCCTGTTTCTAGTAAGATCAGTGGTGACTTCAAAATACATTTAATCTATTAGTTTGCACCGCAGGCTAGATGCCTTACACTTTCCTTCCCTGAGCTACTTTGGACCATGAATTTGTCATTTTTACCATGGTTATGTTAGCATTCCATCTTGTTTCCAATAAGATTAGTAGTGACTCCAATTATTTAGACATATATTTTCTTGCAGAGCTTTTGCCCCACATCACCTTGTAGCAGTTCTTGTAGAAGGAGCCGTTTTGAAAAAGGAGGTTTGGGGAAATCAAGGGAAAAATTGGGAGTTGCTTCTTTTATTTGAGAGGATTTGGTATGACTTTTCATATTTATCAGGAAAAGGGAGCCATTACCAGGAAACCTTCAAAGGAGTAGGTTTTGGAAACTAAAATCCTAGGAAAGGATGTCATTTCACAGTTCAAATTTGCTGCTGCTTTTATTTTTCTTTAGTGCCTTGGAAGTGTTGAGCAGGGATGTTCTCATGCATATTGCTTTGATATTGCAGGTTTGAGTGCCCATTTCAAACAAAACCTTGACTCAGTTGGTTCACTGATATGGACAAAGAGGCTGCTGGGACTTCACGAGAATCTCTAGATTTGGCATTTCACATGTCGAACATCCTTGACACGGGGCTTGATTGCCACACCCTTTCAGTTCTCATTGCACTCTGCGACCTGGGTGTGAACCCAGAGGCATTGGCTGCTCTTGTCAAGGAGTTCCGAAGAGAGCCTTCTTCCTCGGTCATGCTCACTCTGCCATCATCTGTTCCCTAAAGGGTTTAATGGTATCTTCTTCTAACCCTGAAAGCGACAGATAAAATTCTTGTGCTTTGCCTTCTGAGCTGTTTTCATATGTGTTGCATTTACCGGTTTATGTCTCAACATCATCTCAGTAGTCAATTTGTTTATGAACTGATATTCTGGTGAATGATCATACTATGTGAAAGTAGTATTCTTTTTTCTGGGTCTAATTCTCTTTTGTGTTTCATTTTTTATATCTTAGTGGGATATGTCTTATGTTGAATGTTGCATAAAATTAAAGTCTTACCTTTTCACTGATACCTTAAGTCAAATCAATCTATATACTTGTAAAATTTTTTTGATTTAATTCCTATAGTTAGTAGAAGTTGACACTATTATCTTAGGGTACCACACTTAAAATTTATTAACAAATAGTACTTTTTTATTGATTGAAATGTTAGTTAAATATTATGTCAGATCCTACATGACATCTGATGTTATATTAGAAAATATATAATGTGGATTGGTTCATACTTAATTCACGAATTAAAAATAACTCCATTAATTGACCTCATTAACAAATAAGTAAAAGCTGCGCCTCCAGCTCTCCTTCGCGCATCCAGTTCTCCTCCTGTTCTCCTATGTGCATGTTTCCTCCAAACAACCTCCATTTGCTTTTCCAAACAACCTTCATCTTCCTTGTGCAGTCCTAATACCAAGATGACAATAATGGATGAATGAAGGAGAGAGAGAAGAAAGGGAGGATTTAGAGATAAGAATAGGTTGAGCGCGATGATAAGAAGAATGGGTTCGGTAGAGCACTTCCTCGTGGCTCCCTCCATCACTGCAAGATCCTCTCTGGGTTTGCGGAGCACTTCCTCATGGCTCCCTCCATCACTACAAGATCCTCTCTGTCTCG
>NW_019013855.1:0-12138 GCF_000150535.2 Carica papaya | reverse complement strand
AATTCATTTTAACAGAAAACAAGTTTTTATAAAATATGGAGGCCTCTGAGTGAGACTAACTCAATCCCTTACCTATAGTCGAATCGAAAGGTGTCGGAATCCTCACTGGCTCAGATTTACACTCTCCTCTAAATTCAGTATTATTCAAATAATTCTCGTGTTTACAAATAGAAAACATATAGGTTAATGACGGACATTTGTAGAAATAATTAGAATACTAAAAAGGGGATCGAGTTTTACTGTAGCGTGATCCTAGTCACTGAAATCGCCACACACCACCATACGCATGTCCTTGGTTCACCATGCGCCACCGCCGGAGCGTCATAGCCGTCACACGCGCCACTGTCGGAACCAGCACGCGCCACCAGAACCACACACGCGCCACCATGCTTCAGCTGGAACCCATCACAAAACGAGCTGCACACGCAGATCTGGCCTGAATATGGCAGAATCATGCCGGAAAAGGGTGTGGATGTGTGGAACCATGTCTGGCCACTGTTGCAATTCATCCTCTTCTTCACACCCCATCGCGTATTAACACTCTACAACTTTCTGGTTATGGGTCCTCTGTTGTACCGCATGTTGCACACACCAAACCTGCCTCGCTGTCAGTTTGATCTGTTACTTCCCACGCTCTCTCTTTTTGTTTTTTCTCTCTTTGCAACTCACTCTTTCTCTCTCTCTACAAGTTTGACTTTGTTTCTCTATTCTTTTCGATTTTTCCTTTTTTTCTTTAATAGGCGAGAGGACGGAGAGCCCTACATGCCTCTTCTTCCTTCTTATTCGGCATGCAGGTTCCGGTTTCGTCTTTGTCTTCTTCGGTGGTCAGAGGCGTACACACTTTTGGTTGCCCTAATTTTTTTTTAGTCCCCAAAATTTCGTCATTTTTATGCTCTCAAAATGACATCGTTTTCACCTCCTTCTATTTTTTATTTCTTCATATCAAAACGGTGTCATCTTTGGAGTTTCCCAAAATGATATCGTTTTAGCTTTTCCTACTTCTAAGAAGCAAATGGGTTGGATTTATTCTTTCGAGCCAGGTTGTTACAATTTCTTCCCCTTTAAAATAAATTTGGTCCTTTAAATTTGCAGTGACCAGGTGGTTTAAAGACATCCTTACTCGTTTTCAAGTTTTCTCTTTAACCTAATGGATGTGTTATGATGCTTTTACTGGTGGGATCTCTTTAGTTCGTAGTCAATTCTTTTCTAACTCTCGTAAATAAGATACAGTTGTTAAGAGTTTGTCTTATAAATTCGAAGTTTTTTTTTTTGGACGATTACTTTAGCTAAAAAGAATGTCATCTAGGGCTACAGTAATCCTCGAAGTTCACTAACGTTCCCCAATTTCACATGTCTGAATTAGATTATTGTTTTTCAACTTTTGAAATATGTGGTTACTTGAAATATACCATATATTGGATTTAATAGTAGGTATTAATATTGAAATATTTGCATCATTCCTAAGAACTTAGAATTTCATAACTTCCAAATCCTGGCTTGTGAATTTTGTAAGGGTGTTAAAGTTTCTAAGACTTTTTCTCTTTTATTCTAATGACTTGATATCCACGTGAATTATCCCTTAATTACATCGTATTGTTATTCTAAATCAATCAATCAAAGACTGACTGATTCCTAATATACCTCAATACTTAATCAACTTATTCTTAAACCCATTTAGAATATACATTGTGAGTTATGGAATTGATGGCTATTGTTAACAATCATTAAGAATTCATTTGGTAGAAGGTTCATTTGTTATTTAATTTCAAAAATTGCTTTTGGAAATTTTAAAAATATTTTAGTACCAAAACTTCCTCCTCTTTACTCAATGCATATAGTGCCTAACTAAGTTATTCTTAATTGAGTCAAATTGTACTTCTACCCATCAAAGTTTGAATGATTCCCAAGGCACCTCAGTACTTGGTCAGATTCTTATTAAAGTCCTTTTAAGTAAGTGATTATGAAATTTATATTCTTACTGAAATTTATTAAGAGTCTTTGGTAGAGGGGTCATATAATGGCCTAGCCAAAATTGATAATATTCTCTACCTATCCCATTCTTTTTATTATGGTTAGGTACTACATATTTCGCTTCCTAATGTTACAAGTTATTATTATTAGGAATGACACTACGATATAACTTGTGGGTTTGTCATATTCTCATTTAGTCTTTATTGACTTAGAAAAGAATTTCTTCATGTTTTAATTTTTAATTTGAGAGTATTTACTTTGAATATTCATCTTAATATATTTGTACAACGTATAATTTTTACATTCTAATTTAAGAACAAACAAACAATATGCGAGGGTTATTCATACTAACAGTTTTGTTATTAGAAAATATCGTCACAACTAATGGCTAATGAAGGATTGGTTGGGTTAATTCTGGTCATATGAATTTACTATTAGTCGTACTATGTTTAGAAATTTTACTTTTAGGAAGGTTTATTTATAGTATCTTAATCGAATGTCAATCTTGTAGGATATTGGATTTACAGTTGTCTTCTCTCTTTTTTTCTTCATGATTGGTCATAATCACATAGCATACTTTTATCAATGGTTGAGAAAATTTAAGATCTTTTCTAGATTAGAGAGTAGGGAAGTCAGATACTTTCGTATTGGAGTAGTCTGTAGTAGTAGTAGGGTTGATCATAGGATTTTTATTATGACCATTTCACTTATAGTGATTCTTAGATGGTTTAGAGAAAAATCTTTCATGTGTAGTGGTTTATGGATTAATAGCACACTTTTGTTGCGTCACTCTGAATAATGTTTATCCGGGTATATTGCATCATTTTTGTGTTACCTTTTGGCATAAAAGAATTATATTTCGAGTTATTATTATTTTATTAATGATTTGTAATTAAAACATGTTCTTAGGATAACCTCTTCTCCCATGGAAATTTAATTTAGGAGGGATAAAGACTTTCAGAAAGAAAAGTTCTAATTAGGCACACTCTAATAATCTGATACAGAAGTTTTCCATCCATCAAGCATATGATGATTTAATGCCTCAGGATTTTCTAAAGCAGCGTTATAACTCTCATACGACATCTCAATAAGGATTTGGAGCAACTAAGGTATTCGTTCTTCCTAAAGAAGGTTCACAAGAAATTTTATAATTTATCAAAGTACCAAATAGTTATTTGGTTTCCCAAAAAAATGCTTCCTTTTGAGTCTACTTGTTTTAAGATTCCTTTCCGTTTTGGTATCTAACGAATTTGGGAAAGGCTCCTCCATCTCATAAGGAATCAATTGGAGATAAATTACCAACTGACCAAAATATCCCCAATAATGGTTATTGTTAAAGATAACAATATTGAAGTATTAAGAACTTAAGTATTTGCAAAAACACAAGTAGGAGAAATAGGAGGCTAAAAGCTTTTTCAACTTGGGAAAGTATCCTCTATGATGAAAGATCAAATAATTTTCACGTGATAAGTAAATCAAGTAAATAGGTGGTGTTAAAGCTCTCTAAAATGAAAGAATGGTACAAAACTCTAAACTCTCTATTATGTCATAATTTTGATACAGACCATAACGTTATCAGCAATAACAAACTCCTTGGTCTTTTATTTCACAACATAACAAATTTATAACTCGTATTACTAATTGCAATATTACATGTAATATTGCTATGCAAATCAGAAATTTGTTGGGTGATTGGATGTGGTTAGTTAGGAAAGATAAGAATCATTATAAATGACTATAAAGAAAAATAGATGTTTCAGTAAACATTAATGAAGAAAACTTGAAAGATATGATTCAACAATGGACGAGATAATATAACTGTCATAAGCAAATATAATGGTAGCAAATGTTTAAGCCTAAATCTGTATTGGTTCAAAAGTACATATAAACAAGTCCTCAAACTATAGCTCGAACTACCTCTTTGAACATTTTGTCACATTGTTAAAAAGAAATGATTGGGAACATATCAACATTGTCCAAGAACTCTACACTTCCTAAGGTGAAGGTAGTTGGCCTCAAAGGTGAGAGAAGGTTCTTATCCCTTCAAACTTTTATAATATTACAATAGTTATCTGATTACATAAGGGGACTCTTCCAAGACCCACTTACTTGGGGGGTTTTCTTCCGTTTAGGAGAATTTTCTCTCACTAAAGGTTATTCTCCCATTTGAGGGATTTTCTTCTCGCTTTGGAGAATTTTCCTATTTTAAAACTCATTTCCTAATTTGAGGAGATTCATGGTCTTCCCCAAAAATTTATTCACTTTCTCCTAGTAGGTAATCTCTTTTGGTAGTATTTAAGCTTTCTATGGTTTTATGTAATATGATACATTATGGTTATTGCTATTCGCGATCTCTAATTAGTTTTGGAGTGAAGCCTTTCTTTTTGGATCTTTAGATTCATCAGATTCTAACTCTTGTAACTTTTATCTTTTCAGGCTTTTGGAATTATAATCCTACTTCTTCACATCCGTGGATATTTTGGAGGAAGTTCCAAAACATCTTCTAAGGTGTATATTATCTAGTTTTTTTTACTTTAAACTTTATAAGAATCCTAAAACTTATGATATAAGGGATGGTTCTGAAGAACGTGAGCTTTGATACTAATTGTAACGACTCATTTTCTTTGTTAAGAAAGGAGCGTTATTCTACACACATAACCTAATAAATTTACGCAGTAATAAACGAAAACTTAAGATTCAATCATCTCCTATATAGAATTATAAGTCATGAGACTTACAAAATTTTTTACATTATATCACTATAATATATATAAATTGACTTTACAAGACAAAATACTCAAAATCAAAAAAGGTTCTTTAAAGTCTTTGTTCGACCTTAAACTTGCTCTTGATACAAACTAATCTACATTGGGGGATATGAATTTGGGTAAGCTTCACGGACTCAGTAAGAAAAAGAGGCAATGTCTACAACAAAGACATGCACACACTCAATCACCAAATCTTCTAAACTGGTTTATTCAGTAAACATTCAAAATTTTTTATTTCAGTATTATAATTCATGGCATAAACAGTTCCATAAATTGCATAATTCAGTATTTAGTATCATAATTTAAGCAGTAAGCAGTTTAATAAATATTAGTTCAGTATTTTAATATCATAAACTTCACTCATGACTTTTTATTCATTCTTATCAGTTTATATCTTATTAAAAATAGTTTCACCGTGCGATGCTATTTCTACCGACATCAACGATGGCAGTAAGGATCCCTTCAACCACGTGAATATGTTACAACTCAGTTTAGAATTCACAACTTGTAGTACACAGTATACAGTCCGCAGTTCTTATCACTTTGCTACGTCTGACTGAAGCTGTATCTACAGGTAAAGTTCATCACAATCACACACCAAAGGCGTGTCACACACCCACCATTCGGTGATACCGGTTAAATAGATTTTTTCGTCTTTTAAAATTTTTTATGTTATTCTTTTACTAATCAGGTTCATCAATAGATGACTTATTCAGGGATGCACCTACTTATATATCATATATATTATACCTCAACATGCCTACACAATAAGCACAATATATATACTTTATACGCACAGTTATTGACTCAAATAAGTATATATAAACATGCAATATATATAACATGAATATACTTGTATATTTACACAAGGCATATATGTATTCTATAAGCAGACACGTACAAGTTGTTCACTCATACATACACACGTTGTACAACCTATAATTATTTATATATATAGGTCACACACACCTATAACTCGATAACTAGCATGCATAAAATCTGCATATACCTACAAGTAACAACATAAATACATAATTATACGTCATACACTACATTATGTAGGTTTCCAATCATATGCAAGTATATACATGTGAATATGATGAGTTTGTAAAACTCGTGGTAGAAAACTTAAACAGTTTGTAAAGTCTATAAACAATTCATTTTAATAAAAAATAAGTTTTTATAAAACATTGGGGCCTCTGAGTGAGATAACCCAATCCCTTACCTACAGTCGAATCGAAATGTGTCAGAATCTTCATTGGCTCAAGTCTACGCTCTCCTCTAAATCCAGTATTATGCAGATAATTCTCTCGTTTACAAATAGAAAATATATGGGTTAATGACGAACAATTATAGAAATAATTAGAATACCAAAAAAGGGATAGAGTTTTATCGTAGTGCGATCCCGGTCATCGAAATCGCCACACACCCCATATGCGTGTCCTTGATTCACCATGCGCCGCTCCCGGAGTGTCATAGCCACTGCATGCGCCGTCGTTAGAACCAGCACGCGCCACCAAAACCACCCACATGCCGCAATGCTTTGGCCGGAACCCATCACAGAACGAGTGAACACAAAGATCCGACCTGAATATGGCATAATCACATCGGAGAAGGGTGTGGATGTATGGAACCACACCTGGCCACCACTGCGGTTCACCCTCTTCTGTGCACCCCATCGCGTGTTAACACTCTCCAGCCTTCTGGTTATGGGTCTTCTGCCGTACCGCATGTCGTACACACCAAACCCGCCTCACTGTCGGTTCGATCTGTTACTTCCCACTCTCTCTCTCTCTCTCTGCTTTCTTTCTCTTTGTGACTCATTCTCTCTCTCTACTCGTTTGACTATGTTTCTCTCTCTTTTCCAATTTCTTCCCTTTTTCCTTTAATAGACAGGAGGACAGAGAGCCCTGCACGCCTCTTCTTCCTTCTTCTTCGGCGTGTAGGTCCCAGCTTCTTCTTCGTCTTCTTCGGAGGCTAGAGGCGTATACGCCTCTAGTTGCCCTAATTTTTTTTTTCCTTTTTCAGTCAAAAAAACGTAATCGTTTTGATGCTTTCAAAACGACGTCGTTCTCACATCTTTCTATTTTTCCTTTCTTCATATCAAAATGACATTGTTTTTGGGGTTTCTCAAAACAACGTCGTTTTGGCTTTTCTTGCTTCTAAGAAGCAGATGAGTTGGATTTGTTTCTCTCGGGCCGAGTTGTTACACTATAGATATTTTTTTACTATGTGTTCTATTAGTTACTAGGCATTCTATATGTAATCATTTCATATCCACAAAATTATCTCTATAAGTGATTTTAAATTCTAGTTTTTTCTTTTTTAATTAGCCCAAGAGAATTGTTGTAAAAGCTCATATATAAACTATTAAGGAATTCCACATAGAGTGCAATATTGACTAAGTTAAACCCATTTGGTAAATATTGAATTCTAGCTTTTTTAGACAATCTCACACACATTCTATTAGATATAATTTCAAATTTTAATTTCCAATTGCACAAATATACATTTTATTAAAATTCCACAACCTAATTTCTCTAGGCTCAAGTTTTAAAAACTCAATTACATAACTTTCTCTATAATAGAACATTAATGAACTAAATTGGGATCAAAACATAATTAATTAATAAGTTAATAAATTTTTGTCGATTAGATTAATTTAATGATGGAAATGAATAATTGAAGGGGACCCAAATGAGGTTTCCTTTCTGGGTTATTTGTGATTGCAAAATTTTCTCCTCAAGAAGGGGGGACAGATATGAATGTGGTTAGGACTGAAGCATCAGTCCTTTTTGCTGGCCTCCCATAATTAAATTTCATGTCAGATTGCAAATTCTTTTGGACCCATTTCTTGGTTTCAATTAAAAGCTCTAAGGATTTAATTGGTTGGTTTAAAAAAGCATTTTGAAAATGGAAAGATTAGAAGTTGCCAAAACTAATGATGTGATGTTTCAATGCATGCATGATTCAATTCTAACTCCCCCTATTGTTTGCATTCTTTTTTCTTTTGTTTTTTAAATTAAGAAAATACCCATTTGATTCTTTGTATACCATCTATGTACACTAGCTTTGTATTGTTATCTAAATATATTTTTTAGAAATATATATTTTTTATTTTCCCAATTTTAGGGTAAATTAAAATTTTTATGTATTAAAGTTGATTTTTTTCTCATGATTTTCTGTATCTAATTATCTCATTATTATAGGATTGATAATTTGAAATAAATTTAGGGTTTTCTAAAGAGAGCATAGAGAAAATATATATATATATATATATATCATTTTGAATGGATATTGTGTTTCCAAATGAATAATTTATATTTTTAAAGGCAAAAACTAATACTTAATTTTATTAGGTAAGGACCCAGTCCTCATGTTGGTATGTATATATATATATATACACCTCAACTCTAGATCTAAATTTTCAACTAAATGTTAATAGGAAAAAAGAAAATCTTTGGTAGCTCCAAAATCCTATATGTGTGTCCAAATAAAATTATAAAAAAAAAAAAAGAAGGCCCACTTCAAGATCATTTCTAGTAAGGGGATTAAAATGCAACATGAAGCTTTTGTACCCTTTCTTAGGCCAATAACTATTGGAAATGCAATATTTTTAATTAAATACTCTTAACATAATTCTTTTGTAGAAAAGTGAATTTTCTTCTAGTTTGTATATGGCTATGAGCTCACTATTTGTTTTGTGAAACCTTAAAATCTCACAATATATAACCCTTTCAAAAGTTTTGTCATGATACTTCTATAAATTAAATTATCTCATTAAATCTAGAGCTAGTAAAGCTAGTGCCCTACGTTAGGGAGACGTACTTTACTCATGTTCAACCTCCCATTGGCTTATGTAGGCCCATCATGAAATTATATTATGCAAAATCAAGTAACAGGAAAAATCTAAGTTTTCGCCGACCCAAGACCTAATCTTTGGAAATTAATGCAAGCCTAATAGAAACCACCTGACCACTCGACAAAGCCACGTGACTCTATAACCACCATCATAGAGAAAGGTTGAAATATAAGTATTTTGTCTCATCATATCAAGTGAAATCCTTAAAAATCTAGATGTCTTATAATGTCAAACATTAGAGTATATCCTTTTAAGAGTTTGACGCTCAACAAAAAACTAATTGAATTTCTAATAGTAACTCTCACTCCATCATGTATCTCCATGATCAACTTTCTATAAATAGCTACCAAACCCAAAGAAAGGTAATATTTTTTATACCTAGCTTTCATTATTTGATTAAGTTATCCTTTACTTCCCCTTCATTAACACATTGACTTAACAATTGGATTAAGCTCACATATAAGCTAACTCTAGTGTTCCACTGCATTTCTTTATTTTCAAGTTCAAGTAGATAACTCTACTGTTTCACTACCTCTTCTTCACTTTCAAATTCAAGACATTATGATTTTCATATTGCAGTACTTAGTATTTTGTGTGGCAACTTTACTTGTATTTTAAAGAAGATATTTCTTTCCTAAAGAAGAAAAAAGAAAAAAAAAATAACAATATGACAAAAATGCCTAAATAAGGTGATTATAGTAGTTCTTATGAGTTTATAAATATTATAACATAGTTAAGACCCTGATTACAGGAAAATCAATAAAGAATACTGAGAAATCACAAAATACAAACTATTTCAACTCCTTAATGAATGTAGAAATTGACCTTCCATCAAAAATATATTCTGATAATATAAGTGAATAAATTGACTAGGTGGTTGAAAACCTAACCCAGAAGAGGACATGATAAAAAAGAGACTATACATAACGTTACCAAATGTAAGATAAGATAGAACTTGATGTCGTAATTGTATCTTAAAAATGCTATTTAGTTCTCTAAATAAATTATAGATCATCATTTTCTAGAAATAAGAAGAAGTTAAGACATTACATTAAAAATCATAAAGAATATTTTGAATAAGTGCCTCTTAAAGGAAGCCATTGTCATACATCACCAATCACCAAACAATATAATAATAAACCTATTTTTCGAGTATGAAGCAAAAAAAAAAAAAACCTTACCTACCCAAAGAGTTTGAAGGCACTAAACTAAAGAAAACATTAAAAAGGATTTTTTAATGATCTAACTTTAGAAAGATTTCATTGCCATAAACTAAAACATCTAAAATTTTAAACAGTTATCAAGAATCAAGAAATTTTTCATCAAAGAAAATCATAACACATATGTTCAAAATAGAACATCATGCCTATACTCTTTTAAAACTCTTTTTTTGCTACTTTATTTGAATGAGGAGCAACGGTAGGATTACTGTCTTGACCATCAAAATGAAATATATAAACCTTAAAGTTCTTAAAATTATTACCCTAGCCTCAAGGAAGAAACCTCCATTCTACGGCTGATCAATACTATATTTGATGAAAATCAGTATTGTATTTGGTAAATTATACCCAAAAAAGCCAAGAAACTTAAATTAATCAATGGTGCCCGGAAACTTCTAATGGGATTACAGTAATTCAACAAATCCCAAAATGTAGAGGGTGGTGGATTGGGATGAAAGCAGTACAGAGGAAACGATAAGGCTATCACTTTCACTGGGTCTGGGCACCCAATTAGGTAAAGAGCAAGTGTTATATAGCATGGTGTTTTTTGGCCATGAATGAAGATGATGTCAAACATGTATGTGAACAGTGACTTGCAATCATGTTCCATTCCATGCAGCTGTTCTCATCATCTGCCTCCTACTGTCACCTTCACTTGCTATATATATATATATATATATATATATATATATATGTATATATGTATATATTCACACACACACACACACACAAACGCACATATAAATACACCCATATGTATTGGCTTCTCTTGCCTCCAAACAGTCACTTTCTTCATGTTAGTTTGGCTTACAACAATTAATAATTAGTACACTAAGAACTAATTAATCTTTACATTTTATTAATTAACAACTAAAGTTTGGGGCTTGATGTAAGTATAGAATGATTAGTTGGTGATGGAAAGTTAATGACATCATCATGAACAAAAAGTTCAAGATTTGGAAACATTAACTTATACTATCTGAGATACTAAAAATGAATTAAACATTAAAATTTTAAAAGCACACAAATTAATCACTTGACATTAAAGTCTTAATCTTAGAAAAGTGCAAAATAATTAGCTGATATTGTTGAAAATTAATGATATCAGCATGAACAAAAGTTCAAGATTTGGGAACTTTGTGCACCTAATTACTTAGAAATTAGACCTAAAAAAGCAAAAACAAATTCAAAGATTTGGGAACACGCTTGATGCAAGTCTTAATCTGATGAGAAAAGTACAAAATTGCAGCTCATAATAGAAACTTAATAATATCATCATTAAAAAAAAAAAAAATCAAGATTTGAAAACATGTAGTTAATTAACTTAATTATTGGTTTGATGGGATGTTGATTAACATTAATACAAGTCCCAAAATATTAATTAAAGATCATATCAAGTAGGTGGAACCCACATTGCATTTATGTATATATATCTAACTAGCTAATTAACTTTCTTGGGGTCAACCTTTGTAAAAGTTAGATGATATGTAAGCATCAAAAATAGTGATGAAAGCCATAGGAATTGGATGGATATTAAGTAATCTAGCTAACTTCTAATTAATTAATTAATTAATTAATTATATTTCATTTTACTTATTAGAGATAATTATAGTTAGGAGGATGCATGCAACTAATACTCACCCAGAAAAATTAGATAAGAGTCTTTGCAATGAGAAAGCTAACGTGGATTTAGAATGTAAAACAAATTATGTAACAATTTTTTTTTTGTTAATCATTTTTTTTTACATTGGGAAGGACTTTTGGTAACAATTATTATGATGTAATTGTCATTATACTATAAGATAAATTACAAAATATTTTTTCTTTTATTCATATTTTTGGTTTGTAATATGTTTGTATATTTTAGTTGTTAATTGAAGATTTTTTACCTAATATTGTGCATGGATAGAGACTAGGTTAGTGATGTACTAAAACTAGGATAACGTAGAGACCTAACACGGGAAAGTTCAAGAGCTAAAACTGTATTTGGGTTAAGTTTATGTTGGGATTGTACTTGGGTAAAACCAATCCTAAGGCCACATCAAGGGTAGGGTTAATCTTATGACCTTGCCAACAACAATTAAAAGCTCAGCACCTTGCTTGAGCTAGTTTCATGCTGGAATCGTGCTTAAGTAGAAAAATATTAGAGAGATTATGTGTAAAACATAAGAGAGCTTAAAGAGATCGTGTGGTTTAACTAAAATAACAAAAAAAAGAAAGAAAATTCTCTCAAGCATTATGCCAGTTCAAAGATATGAAAGGAAGAGAGAATAAATCATTCTCTTTGAGAAAATACCCCTAAAGCTCATGACTTTAC
>NW_019013854.1:0-14231 GCF_000150535.2 Carica papaya | reverse complement strand
CGATTGATTGCGGAGCAGGAGTAGTTCCTGAGGTAGCCATCGAGTTTGAGGAGTTTTTTGATTCACAGGTCACATAGGAGAACCTGGCTCTGATACCAGTTGTTACATCGGATGAGTTACAGCTTTAAAGGAAGCTAAAATGATGAGCAAATTTAGAGAGAGAGTCAAGGAGAGAGAGAGGACAGCAAAAACAGGGTATAAGGCTGCAAAAGCCTCTGTTTTTTCAGATTGCAGAAAGATGATGATTTTTGGCGAGGAAAAAGGATAATTTTCATTGATTTGCACGATTACATTTATAAGCACAGAGTTGTGCTTGATTACAACCAAAAAATAAATGATAAGATTAAACTCAGAAATCCATGCATACATGCTGCATGGCAGCTACGTAGGCTGCGGTGAAACATTTTCTTCACAGCTTTATTTGACTTTGAATTTGAATAAGTAAATGGATAAAATCATTAAAATCAACACATGCAATAGAAAGTCACTGTTGACTTCTACATGCACATATGTATAGTTGTTTTGAAAAAAAAAAAAAACCTTTAACAAGTTTAAAATCCCCACAACCTTCTTAGAAATGGGAATCACTTCAAGAAAATGGTGATGATCTTTATAGGTAACCCAAATATAATGCTTATAAATTTGCAAATCAAATTATCACCTCATTAGAGCCAGTCCACCTGGCTTAAGGATTCGGCACATCTCCTTGAAAACATCAATTGGCTTTGTCAGGTAATCAACACTGACCTGCAAGATATATTAAACAATCCAAATATTCTAACATGCGAGAGCTAATAGAATGCTTACTAACAATTATTGATATAATTTTCTCTTCAAAACTCAAAAAGAGTTGCTGCAAACTTCGTGTTTCTTTTACTTCTCCAGTTTGAATGATATTTAAGAGAAGTTCATTCAGATATTTGACTGAAAGTGCCCCCACCTTTTGATTATAAAATGAAGTAATAAAGCATCAGTCCTTAGCCTTCATGACTTTCCCAAACTAATATGGAATGAAAATTAGAAATAAGGTAGGATTAGAATTAAAATTGAATCAAGGATGATCTTAGCATTTTATAGAATATTCTTAAAATAAAACTCATGTCAGACTTTATATTCTTTAATAAAGCTCCTAAATCATAGTAAATCATAGTATAAGGTACTTTTCGGTCCAAATTTTTATTAAGACATTTTGCAGTATTTATCATGGTAAGCAATTCAATAACTAACCATTTAAAGCTTTTATGTTTCAAGAAAGCTTTGAAGAGTCAAGACGCCTTTAAGGTCATCAAATGCATATTTTTAAAAAAATAAAAAGTGTAAAAATATGATATTCATAAGGTACCAATGAGGTACCACCCATTTATAAAAAATTTACAATTGTGTTAAAATATCAATGACTTTCCTAAAATCTTCTATCCTACAAACATCATACCTCAAAATCGAAGACCCAAAAAATGAAACCATCTATCTCTGATCTTAAATATCTCACCCTCAATACCCTCAAATAAAACAAAATCTAAGTGTTTATGTGAAAGTAAACAATAGAAACTGTATCGTGCAGACTAATCTTCATAATGGAAACTTTTTAAGTTGATAGACTGAAAGGTGTTATGAATGTTGGGTATTTTACTATTAATAAATTTTTACTAGCGATGTTCGATTTCTGTTGGTTATTGCTGGATATTACAAAGTAAACAAGATTAAAAGATGAGATGTAATGCATAAGCCAAGTCAGTCAGTCAGCTAGTTTGCTTGTTTGATCATATATCTAGGACCGTACATACCATTTTTAATTCAAGCATTAATAAAACAACGGAAATTGTCAAAAAATGTCTATCTATTTCATATTGCTTCTTTCCCTACCATGTGTGCTAACTTTTCTGCAATTGCTTCTTTCCTTTCCCTTCTAAATCTGCTAATCCTCTTCCTTCAACTTCTACAAAGGAATTCTCTACGTCGAGCTTATGACCATGGATCATGATAATGATGTGTTTGCACAGTTGCACTCGTTATAGCATTAAAAACCAACATATAATAAAGGATGGAAGAAGTTGCACATACCACATTAGTGATAACGTCGAAGGAGTTATCCTCAAATGGGAGTTTGGGGTTCAGGTTTAAATCTTGCACAACATACTCTGTGAGAACCTAACAAAGCAACAGTATAAATTCATATACTTTTGTTTCAGTAACAAAGTTAACAAGCAATAAACTTAGCTGCAAAGACCTCAGCTTCGTAGATTATGCATCCTAATCGATATTATACACATATAACACAATCAAAGAATTATATGGATGAATCTCACTGGATTTCGCTTGAGCTCATCTTCGTTCATTCCTAAGCCCACTACCCTTTCCTGCTTGTATCCAGCTGGAAAATGGCTGACCTACATAGGATAAGAATGGGGTCAAAAAAGTGTACTATATGCACAAGGAAGTTAGAATAAAGATTAGCATTGTCCTACCCAACTGCTGCACATATCAAGGATGCTTACTCCTGGAGTATTAGTTGGAGGAAAAACCTTTGAATAATACTTAGTTAGTGCAGCAATAGCAAGATCATCTATATGCGTCACAAATCTTGGAGCCTCATAGAACAATGAATCTGGTGACCTGAGAATGCAAATCATATGATTGTAGATATTCAATGCTATCATTGTTATGCATATTCATTCTTTTCTCAGCCAATTTGAAGAAACTAAAACGAGTATAAATATAAGTCAAAACAAGAATCAGATTAATAAAACAATGGACATGGCACAACTAAGCAGAATCACATTAATAAAACAGCAAAAATATGCATAAAAAGGAAAAAAAAAAATTCATTGAGAATCAAAACACAAGAAAGCAAATTGGGTTTAGAGCCTCATACTCATCAAACCGCTGGAAATCCTCTTCCTTGAAGGGAAACTGCTCCGGCCAGTCAACATTGGTCAATGCCTGTCGTTGATTGGAGATATCCGTCAGGAGTAATTGAAGCCCAAGTTCAAACAAGGAGAATATATAACTGAGGAAATTGTAAATTTGTAAGTTAATAATGGCTTTAGAAAAAGATCAGCAATAGCTGGAATTAAAAAGAAAAATTGCATTTAACAGGAATAAATTATTGGTAACTGTAAATTGGGTTTCCCTGTTCCAATTTCCAGAAAAAATAAAGCAAATCCAAGGCTTTAAGCAAGGATAATGAACAGCAAGATAATGAAATAATTGGTAAATGCCACAGGTCGTTTATCCTCTAAATGATTCTGTATTCCAAACAGAAACTAAGATGTAGCAAGAAAGACCAGTAATCGAGCAAATTCATGCCCTAGCATTCACGGCGTTTTCCAAACTAAAGACAGAGAAAAAATTAATCAAACAACTTGAAAGTTCCAACTCCAACCCCGGCCGAAATGAGTCTAATGTATAGGGCAAATGACCTGCTCAACAGAGGAAGGATTCTTCTGTCTAGCAGAGGCGATGAAAGATGTGCTGTGTAAAGCACCGTCCATGCTAATAAACTGGAACCCTAATGAAACCCCCAGGCCTAGTACCATCCGACGAGGTGCTGTATGGCACTTGTACAACCCTTTCGTCAACGTTCTTGAAAGGTTGAAAGTGGAATTAAGTGCAGAGAAAGTAGAAGATAAAGCAGGATAAAAACAGGAAACAGCTGGTAATTGCTGTTGCAGCTTGATAGCGATAAGATTGGCCATTGTTTGACATTGTATGTATACTTAGGTGATGTTTATAGCATAAGAAGAAATGGCGGATATGGGTGAGTGGCAACCGTAGGATGAAGAAACTTGTTTGTTTCTATAGAAGTTGGACAATCAATCTAAACTCTCGTCTAGAATTTTCACAACATTAATGATCTTCAAATCCAAAGTACCGGTTTTAAATCGTCCATTTTCTGATTTTAAATCCCTATGAAGCGAAGTCGTTGTGACCAATTAGGATTCTTTGCTAAACGGCGTCGTAATTGCTACATTCTGTAATGGTGGCTCTCCTTTAAAACGGCACCGTTCGATCTTCCGAGGAGCTGGGTTTAGGCCCGAGTCAGGCCCGTTTCAGGCTTTTTTGTGAAATGGGCGATTCCAATACTATATTCGGGCTTCCATTGTTAATCAAGGCCATAGCCCAAATCCCTTTCTTTCATTTTCCTTTTTCTTCCTCTTGTTTTTTTAACCCTTTCTTTTCTTTCTGTCTTCCCTTCATATTTTTCTTTTTTCATTTTTTTTTTCACTATCTTTTTCCATGTTTCCTATTTTTCTTCTCTTTTTTTAACTTTCCTTTTCAGATTAAATTTTCCGAACAAATTCGACGTGGTCATCATCATCATCGTCATCAATATCAATATTATTATTATTATTATATCATCATCACATCATTATCATCATCATCATCATCATCATCATTACCATTATTAGCTATTTTTATTATTATCTCATTTTTACCTAACTAATTGTTTTATTTTGACTAAACTAAATTGGGGTACGTTACTTGTATGTTCTTTTGAGTCATTTTTTCTTTTCCCTATTATGTTCTTGAAATACTTAAGCCATATATATGTTACTTTCATATGCAATGACTTAAATGGATTGAGAATAAAATAACAATTAGCCCTTGAATATACGCAACTTACGTAGTTGATTGGTTTGATAAAATTAATATGTTTTAAGATTCTCCACATATATTATGCATATTGTCATTATTGTGAAATGATATAAAAATTTTATAAAAATATAAAATTTATAATATTTTAAAATTGTCATAATTTCTATTGAAAGAGAGATCGAATATTATCGGTTTAATTCTAGAGATTCTAATATAAAAAATATATATTTTTCAAATTGTTATGTCAAGTTTTAATTCTAAAATATCTTAAAAGCTTATTCAAAATTAAATGTAAAAATAATATCTAAAAGCTAGAGAAATTTTTAAATATTATATCAAGAATCTTTTAGTTAAGATTAGATAGTAAGTTGGAGGTAAGAAAATTTAAAATTTTGAGATTAAGAGAAATTTGAGAGCTTTATTTCTTCCAATATTCAAAATTAGCTCTTAAAAGTTATCAAAAAATAAGGTAAGTAAAGTTGCTCTATAATAATAAGGTCAAACTAGTTGTTAGACAAAAAAAAAATAATTTTGGCATTAAATACGTGAAAAACGCATAAAAACACATATTTATATTGTGCAAGTAATAAAAAATGTGATGGTCACATTTTGGGAGCACATCGTCAGATGTCTCCTTATAGTGAATATCAAATGCTTCATTATATAACATAAAGTCTTGTTTTTAAAAAAAAAAATGAAAGCATTTATTATATTTTCCACTTACATATTCACTTTTCTTCTCTTCCAAAATATCCATTTAATCTTAAAGTATCACAATGTAAAAGCCCAAAACTTTAAAGAAATAAATATATATTAAAATAAGAGAAGTAAATAATAATTTAGAGTTTTATGTTTCTTATACAGTAAATTAGAGTGTCCAATAGGGTTGCAGAAATGTTCTTTTTAAAGAAGTTAAAATAACAGAAATAGTAATAAAACTAAAATTCTATAGGATTAACCTCCACTAGCAACTTTGATGGGGTCTGGGAGGTAATATTTACTCACAACTCTCTTTTTGTTCAGAATCTGAATTTTGGTCTTTTTGATTTAAAATAGTTACATAGAGGGATGAGGTACATTAGTATAGTAAGAATATCACACTAATCACTGACACAGAAAATTAAAAATTAATAAAAATTATAAAACAATTAATGGAGTCATTGATTTAGGTAAATTTATTTAATATAAAATCGTTTATTCCGTACTCACTGTTATAGATTCCCAAAAATTGACGTATGAAGATAATAACTCAGATAACAACTTACCTTTTCACCTATTTACAGGTACCTCTAGGGGTCCATAGGGATATCCCCCTACGCTTGAACCTAATATCCAAATTTGTTAATCAATCAGTCGTCCTTATATCCCGTCTGGTAATGGATGCCAAACATATCATCGCCTCGATACCCCATCGGATATGAGGGTGAATCATATCTCTCAAATTCTTCCGATATGGGACTTTTCAGCTCTATTCGACTGAGATAACATTTACAGTAGAGTTTTTCATATGTACCGAGTTCGTCCACCCTTTGCAAGGTACCCCGTAAGCTTCCCATACATAGATTCACATTATCAATCAATTCTCAATTATATATCAATATCTCATATTTACCAATCAACAATAAGTCATGCAAAAAGATGGTACGTAAATCAAGACAACATAATTGATATATTTATTGCAAAACGAACCACAAATGAGGTTATGCAGTTAGGTAAACTAAATAACCGAGAAAATAATTAAAACTAGTAATTTAATGCACACAATTTAATAAACAGTATATGAGAAAATAAACAGTAAACTAGGACAAATATGTACTGACCGGTTCTGGCTCCACTAGTTATCTATAATTAATTTTAGAGTTTTTTAATTTTTACAACACACAGCATTATTGATTATTTAGCTTTAATTTTCCATAACAGGAAAAAAAGTGAGGGATTCTTACCGCGGGTTAGTGTTCGAAATATTGTACTTTCTATTGCGCCTTCTGATGGTCCCTGGGTTTCCTGAATTTTTCTGCATAAACTAAAACACCCATCATGTATCCAAAAATACCTTGAAATGGCAAAATAGGTGTTTTAAAACTTTCTGCCGCCATGCTTCTGCGTCGGCTCCACCGCCCGTGATGGCAGTTTACCTCCAACTGGCTGGTTTCAGCTGGTTTTGCGCATAGAGCTATAAAAAGTTAAGAGGCCTCAATTGGTCGAAAAAGACAAAAAAATTAAAATCCTACCCACGGAAGGTCTTTCGGTACGGCAGCTCTGTTGGTCCTCTTTCATGGCTGAAGTTCCCCTTTGGCTAACCTACACTAGAAAAGGACAGAGAACACGACAGGAAGGGGGTCATCGAAAAGGATTTTAGGTTTTGGTCGCGGTGGCTTGGCCGAGTTTTGCTCGTGATGTTTGGCTCACCCGTCGACCTTTTGGCTCCGTTATAGACATAAGGAAACTCAAGATTAAATTCTAAGTGGAACGGGGAAAATTTTACCTCTCTCGGCGGTCAGCAATGGCTTTGGTGCGACGATGGCTCTGGTGTGGCAGCGGTGGCGTTCTTCCAGCAATTGGTCTTCCCTTCGGCTGCCTCCTTATTCTTTTTCTCCGACTGGGTGTCGGCTACGGTTTCAAGGTCGACTAAAGAGATGTTTAAATACCTCTCTTCTCTCTGATCATGGCCGTCCATCTGCGTCAAAGTAGAGCGAGAAGAGTCGTTTGATCGTTGCCTGTTTAGGCCAATTGCGTGGGCGAATTTAGGTGTCAATCGTGATCAATCTCATCCATCCGATCACATCTAAAGAGAGAATGTATCTGTGTCATTAGTGCGCACGGGATGCGATCTGAATCATTGGATCACTTAGGCATGCGGATCGCCCGCATGGCTTCCTGTGTGGAGCTGATGTCAGCGTGTCTACCAAGTGGTGCATTCTTACTCATCATGGTTGCTAACCAAGTCATCCCACGTGACTAAACTTTCCTTTTTTGCGACTTTACTCTCTATTTTTTAATTTTTTGTACAAAACACCCCTTATTCATATTTTTACCCATTTGTTTCATAATTATTTTCAATTTCGTTCATAATTTATTTTTTCTCAAATTTAAAAAAATTTAAATTAAAATAAAAATTTAATTTTTTATATATATTTTATAAATTTGAAAAATCATCCCATGCTAAATTTTTGGGGCCGATTGTTACGACTCTCCCCCTTTTAAGAGGAAATTTGGTCCCTTAAATTTGTTACCCTCTTGCTAGTCGAACAGTTAGGGGTATTGGGCTCTGAATTTCGATTCTAGCTCTCAAGTGGCCTCTTCTTTTGCATGATTCCTCTATAAGACCTTGATGAAGGGAATTTCTCTATTGTGAAGTAATATGCTCTTTTGGTCCACAATACCTACCGGTACCTCATTATATGATAGATCTTTCTAGAGTAAAAGTGGCTCGTAAGATAAGATATGCAGGGTTTCTGAGTTGTACTTACATAGTATAGACACATGAAACACGTTATAAACTCTAGATAACTCTGGAGGTAGTGTTAGTTTGTAGGCAGATGTATCAATCCTTTCCAAGATTTCAAACGGTCTAATGAACCGAGGATTTAATTTTCTCCTCTTACTAAATCTGCTGATCTCCTTGAAAGGGGTGACCTCAAGAAATACCTTATCACATTTCTCAAATTCCAAATCTCTCCTCCGGATGTTCGCATAACTCTTCTATCTATTCTGAGTTGTCTGGATGTTCTTTCTTATTTTAATTATCTTTGTTGTGGTCTCCTTTATAAAATTTAGGCCAAATAATTTTCTATCACCCATCTGTTCCCAACAGATTAACGACCTACAGGGTTGTCTATACAATGCCTTCTAAGGGGTCATGCCAATACTTGCTCGGTAGCTATTATTATAAGTGAACTCTATCAAGGGTAGGTGATCATCCCAATGGCTTATGAAGTCTAGAACACAAGCTCGAGCATATCTTCTAGTGTGCGAATTGTCTATTCTGATTATCCATCGCTTTGAGGGTGGAATGCGATGATAAGAGATAGTGTCGTTTCCATTGCTTGTTGAAAATTAGACCAAAATCGAGAGGTGAATCTGGGGTCTCTGTCAGATACCACTATCGCTAGAACTCAATGTAACCTGACTATCTCCCAGATGTAAATTCTTGCTAGCTTGTCTAAAAAGTCAGTCATTTTGATAGCCAAGAAGTTAGAGGACTTGGTTAGCCGGTCAATAATCAACTAGATACCATCATGTCCCGAGCGTGCCTTAGGTAACCCTGTTACAAAATTCATGGTGATATGTTTTCATTTCCACTCCAGTATCGGTAATAACTGAAGTAGCTCGCCTAGGCGTTAATCCTCTGCCTTAACTTTTTGACATACAAGGCACTTAGAGACAAAATTGGCGATTTCTCTTTTTATCCCGCTCCACCAAAAACAAGGTCGCATACTTTGATACATCTTAGTACTTCCAGGATGCATAATGAACTTTAAGCTATGGGCCTCTGTCATGATATCCCTTTTTAGTTCACTGTCATCTGGAATACACACCCTGTCATAGAACCTGAGTAACCCATCGGTAGAGACTTGGAATTCTAGATTTACTCCTTGTTCTGTATCCTTTCTGAGAGCTATTAGGGTGGAATCGGTTAATTCAGTTTCTTTTATTCTCTTAATCAGTTTGGATTAGGCAGTTAAATGGGCCAGACATGTGACATTTTTCAAGTCCTGATGTCATATCTGTTATGTAGCCCCTATTACCCTGCGTTCAGAAACTATTAGATGAGCCAACATACTTGCACTTTTCTGCTGAGCACGTCGGCTACCACATTGCCCTTGCCTAAGTGATACAAAATCTTATAATCGTAATTTTTGAGGAGCTCTGCCCAACGTCTCTAAAACATGTTGAGATCCTTCTGAGTGAATAAATGCTTCAAGCTTTTATGGTCTGTATAAATCTCAAAAGTCTCCCCATACAAGTAGTGGCACTAGGTCTTTAAAGCATGAATAATAGCGACAAGTTCTAAGTCGTGGGTGGGGTAATTCTTTTTATGGCTATTCAACTGCCTAGATCCATAGGCTATAACTTTTCCATGCTGCATCTAAACACACTCTAATCCCATATATGAGACATCACTATACACTGTGTATCCACCCTCCCACTCAGTAGAGCCAAAATGGGTGTGGTGGTTAACCGCTTCTTGAGTTTTATAAAGCTCCTTTCACACTCTTCGTTCCACTCAAACTTGATGTTCTTCTTTATAAGTCGAATCAAAGGAGCGACTAAGCTAGAAAATTCTTCCACAAACCTGTGATAATAACCTATCATTTCTAGAAAGATACGAATCTCATTAACCGTAGTCAATTTATTTCAATCGAGTATTGCCTCAACTTTCTCAAAATTTACTGACACTCTATCTTTTGATATTATGTACCCTAGAAAGGTAGTCTGCTTGAGTCAGAACCCACATTTGCTCAATTTTGCATACAACTTTTTTTCCTGAGAACCTATAAAACCTGAGTCAGGTGATGAGTGTGTTCCTCTCTGCTCCTTGAATAGATTAGGATATCATCAATAAATATAATGATGAACTGATTCAGGAATTGCCTAAAAATCTTGTTCATTAAATCCATAAAAATGGTCGTCGCATTAGTTAGCCAAAAAGGCATGACCAAGAACTCATAATGTTCATACCTGGTTTCTAAAGGCTGTCTTGGAAGTATCCTCTGCTTTAATCTTTACTTGATGGTAACCCAAACACAAGTCTATCTTGGAGAAAACCTGAGTACCATGTAACTGATCGAAAAGATCATGAATCCTAGAGCGAGGGTACTTGTTCTTGATTGTGACTTTGTTCAATCCCTGTAGTCAATACATAACCTCAGGGACCCATCCATTTTTCTTGCAAACATGACTCTAGCACCCCAAATAGATGCACTGTGTCGGATGAACCCATTATCCTATAATTTGTTGATATATTTTCTCAACTCTTCTATCTCTACACGACTCATGCGGTAATGGGCAACTGAGATGGGCTGGATGTCAGGCTGAAAATCTATGATAAATTCAACTTCCCTATCCACTAGCAGTCCGGGTACTTATCAGAAAATACATTTACGAATTCTCAGACCATAGTGATCTCTTGAATGCAAATTTCTTTCTTAGCGTTTCCTAATGTAGAAAAAACAACTAAGTTAAAGCATCATATAACAATACAATTTCCATGAGGGAAAAAATATCTAACACTTTTATTAATTTATGAATGACTCTTCATTAGGAATGTTGAATACAAGCTTTTTATGAAAACAGTCTATGGTAGCGTAATACATCACTAACTAGTTCATCCCTAAAATTACATCAAAATCTATCATGTCTATTTCTATCAAGTCTACACTCAATTTTTTATCTGCTATTTCTACGATGCAAGCTATGTATATGACCTCCTTTAGTAGTGTCTCACTCCCAAAGGTAGACATAAACAATATAGAATCGAGACTTTTAGGTAATGCATTCAATTTTTTTATAAAAGCATGTGAGACAAAAGAATGAGAAGTACCAGTTAATCAAAATATGTACAAGGTAATTACAGATAGTGTACATATCTTATATCATGTCTGGGTTGGCTTCAACATCTTACTAGGTGAAGGTATAAGCTCTGTTCTAAATGGGAGGTCTGGTCTGATTTTGATTTCGTGGGCACTCTCTCGCATAGTGCTGGGCATTTCCACATATGTGGCATGTATTATTGGGATGATAGCAGGGTCGGTCCTCATGATCCTTACCACAGTATTGACAAGGCTTGCCGCATCCTATTGCCTAAGCCTGAGTAAGAGCTTGAGTTACAAGCCTAGGTCTTTTGTTCTGCTGAGTCGGTGCACTAGGTGCTGGCATATAGTGTGGAATTGGGGGTTTGGAATTTCTTACTACTGGAGGAAATATACGGAGGTTCCTCTCTATTAGTTGTGCCTTGGCCATGATTGTTAAGTAAGTGTTGAGCTCGAATACATATAGTTGTTACTTGATCTCAGGATGGAGGCCCCACTTAAACTTCCTTGTCTTCCTATCTTCATCCATCATACTCTCAGGAAAATATCGGCTCAACTCTAGGAACTTTTGAGCGTACTCGAATATTATCATCTCCCCCTAAACCAGGTGTGTAAACTCTATTTCTTTCAAATGCCGAAGATACTCTGGGAGGTACTCTACATTGAAGGCTACTAGGAACTATTCCCAAGTGATTAGAATAGGCATGATGGTCTGCTTCAACTTCCACCATTGACCTGCTTTACCCATAAGCATATAGGTGACAAGTACAACCTTCTGTTCGGGAACTATCACAATAGTTGCAAAGGCCTTCTCTGTCTCTACCAACCAATACTCAGCTTCTTTGAAGGAAGATGTCCCTGCAAAAATAAATGAATTTAGTCTCTTGTACCTCTCAATGTAGCTTGAATCCATCATAGGTAGAACTGAGTCCAGTGGAAAAGAGACTGGATTATGCTAGGGAGGGGCCGAGTGGCCTTATGACGGCACCTGGTTGTATGATAGGGGTATCGGATTGTACTATGTCGTGTCAGATGATATGGTGGAGGAGTAGGGCTATATCGGGGTGGCAATGGATCTTTTCGTTGCAGGGGTGGCTCAAACTGTGGCAACTGTAGAGGGTCAGGCAGCTCCCTCATTTTTTCTCGGGCCTGCTGGGTAGAGATAAGTCTCTTCAACATCTCAAAGAGTTGATCGACATCCTCTCCAAGCGACCCATCCCAAGCTACTCGGTTTAGTAGAGGTCTTCTTCTCTTAATATCCTTATACCTGCATTTCACATGAGAGAATTGAGTGTCGGATTGTATTTCAGTATTTTTAAATCTCTGTGTAAAGAATAGTTCTAAGAAATGCGACTTTGATACCAACTATAAATGCCCGAAACCTTAAGGAAAGGAATATATATTAAAATAGCATAAGAAAATAGTAATTTAGGGTTCTATATTCTTTACACAGTAAATTAGAGTGCATAATAAGGTTACAAAATGTCCTTGTTAAAGAAGTTAAAATAATATAACAAAAATGAACTAAAATCCTCTGGAGTTAACCTCCACTGACAACTTAATAGGGTCCGGGAGGTAAACTTTACTCGCAACCATGCTGTTGTTCAGGATATAGATCATGGTCTTCGTAATCTAAAATGGTTAAATTGGGGGATAAACTATACTAACCCAATAAGAATATCATACTAATCATTGATATGAAAAACTGAAGGTTAGTAAAAATTATAAAATAACTAATTGAGCCATTGATTTAGGTAAATTCGTTTAACATAAAACTATTTATTATGTACTTACCGTTATGGCTTCCCAAAAATCGATCTATAAAGACAAAAACTCAAATAACATTATAATTTTATCTCCAAGTAAGTAAGAATAATAACTTACATTTTCACCTGCTTACTGTACCTCTAGGGGCCTACAGGGATGTCCCCCTATACGTGAATTCAATATCCAAATTTATTAATCAACCGGTTATCCCCACACCTTATCCGGTAATTGGCGCAAAATATACCATCATCTCGATACCCCTTCTGCTATGAGGGTGAACCATATTTCTCAAATCCTTCCAGTATGGGACTTCCTAACCCCATCTAACTGAGATAATACTCACGCTATAGTTTTTTTCTATGTACCGGATCTGTTCACCCTTTCCTAAGGTACCCCGTAAGCTTCCCATACATAGATTCACATTATCAATCAATTCTCAATTACATATCAATATTCCATATTTACCAATCAATAATAAGTCATGCAAAGAGATAGTACGTAAATCAGGATAACATAATTAAAACACTTATTACAAAACGAACCACAAATGAGGCTATGCAGTTAGGTAAACTAAACAACCGAGAAAGTAATTAAAATAATGGTTTAACATACACAATATAATAGTAAGTAGTTCAGGCAGTATAGAAAAAAATAAGCAGTAAATTAGGGCAAATATGCACTGATCGGTTTTAGCTCCACTAGTGACTTTTAATTAATTTTACAGTTTTTTAATTTTCACAAAATACATATTATTGATTATTAAGTTTCAACTTATCAAAACAGATAAAAGAGTGAGAGATTCTTATCCCAAGTCAATGTACAAAATACTATACTTTCTACTATGCCTTCTAGCGGTCTCCGGATTTCGTGAATTTTTTCTGTAGAAATTAAAACGCCTGTCACATATCAAAAATATCTCAAAAAGTCAAAATAGGCATTTTAAAACCTTTTGAGCTGATTTTAGGGTTTTGGCATAGTGGTGGCGCCACGCTCTAACACTGACTCCGCCGTCCGCGATGGTGGTTCACCTCAGGCTGCCAGTTTTGACCGGTTTAGGTCAGTTTCAGCCGATTTTGGCCAGTTTCGCCTAGTTTTGCACATAAACATTCGAAAAACCTAGTCAGGAGACCTCGGTGAACGAAAAAAGACAAAAAACTAAAACCCTACCGACGGAAGGTCTCTGGGTGTTGTGGTTTCATTGATCCTCCTTCACGACTGAAGTTTTCATTCAGCTAACCTACACCAAAAAATGACGGAGAACATGGTAGTTAAAAAATCACGCGAAACGAAAATGGGGAAGGGGTCATCGGAGAGGATTTTAGGTTTTGACCGTGG
>NW_019013853.1:1794-16551 GCF_000150535.2 Carica papaya | reverse complement strand
GGGTTTCAATGGTTAAGAAAAAGCTTCTAACCCTTACCCCCACGCGACCTTTTTGATGAACTAGAGAGAAAGGAATAGGAGACTGTTTGAGGGCATTGTATTTAATGTTGCTAGCACAAGAGAGCTTTGGTTTCACACTGTAAGTATATTTTATTCCTATGTCATTCCATCCTTGATAAAGTCTTAGGGGAGCTAGTTGATTTTTTAGCTAAAGCTCTTGCATAACTTCTAATTTCATTGTTTTGTAGCTCTTGTAAATGGGTCACACCTCTTTAGTGCTCTTTAACATTATCTTTTTTTTCCTCTAAAAAAAGTTTGATAAGCCATTCAGGTTTATTTGTTCAAGTTTCTTTCCATAATATACTGAATTTAAAGGTGGACTCTATCATGACTGAGAAATATTATTTTATTACTATGCTCACTTTTTCCAATTAAATCTTTGATATGTGGCATTGGATCTCACAGTTTGAGATATCTAGAGAATTTAGGGAGAGGTTTCCTGATCATCTATGGCTTGATATCGTCCCAAAATATGATCTACTCACTACAAACACCTCATACTTTGTTCAACACAGAAGATGGAGATACTAATCATGTTGGAATGGCAAGGTACCAAAAATAAGACTACAGAAGGTCTCGATGAGGTTTGTACTAGTAAAAAAAAACACACACAAACACATACTCTCTTGAAATATCCGCGTAAGCCTTGGCCTGAGCTCGTGACACCTGGCGCCTATTTTAGTTTTACTTTTAGCCTAGTCACCCTTATTTAAAGCACTACCTATCCTTCTTCTCATTCATTGCCACCCTCTCACTCCTTGCCCTAACATGAACCTCTCACTCCTGATTCCAAACTCCACACTTCTTCTCTTCATCCGGATCAAAATAATCCATATTTCCAAACCCTTACATACTAGATAAAATGAGGAGAAAACAATATGCCAACAAACTCTGTGGGCTTAGACCCTTTAAGTAGCAAACCACTAATGGGATGACAATGAGGAGACCTCTGGCAACACCAAACCACTAGCCCCACAAGCGGAACACGCTCCATCCCACAATGCAGGTGGCTCTATGATGACCAGTCACCAATGCAAAAACCCTATAATCGATGTCCCTGCTACCCCAACCTGGGGACCCAACACTCAAGAAGCTAGATCGAGCCAGGCAACCAAATAACCTGACCCACAACAACCTAAAGCACAAGAGCAAACTTGTGAAGATGCAGAAGCTGAAAGAACTAGAAAGTGGGCATGGGTCAAGAAGGGCAAACATGTTCTCCCTCTCTCCTAACTCTTGACTTTTGTTTTGCTTACCATTAAATATATAAGTTGTTTTGCTTACCATTAAATATATAAGCAGTAGTTCTTCACATAGACTTCTAATGAATCTAACAGCAGAATATTTACCTTTTGAAGGCTGTTCAATCCAAGGCCCGTTCATTATGTTCAAAATGCTACAGTCTTCCCTGTATTCCAAATCTGGTAATAGCTTTGGAGTTAATAAGAAACACCTGCCAGTAAACAGATTAGTCAAATATTAAAAGACAATTTAGGCTGCCATGAGGAATTTGGGTAAGCTAAACTAGTAAAACAAGGTGATGATACATAAAAAACGACTTAATTTATTGTTTAGGATAATCTAATAAAAGCTTTATACAGAACATATGCATAAAGATTAACATAATACTGTATAACGAAGATGTTTGAAATTGATGAAAAAAATAGTGTCTTAAGTCACTTGAAACAAATAAATTTTACTAAAAAAATAAACAATTATGCTTTTGGATAAAATACTGATTTCAAAAAATAAACAATTATTTTTCTTGTAAACAAAAATTAATAGAAAATATATTTATTACAAATATTTATATAATTTATACATTTTAAACTTTAAGTAACTTTATTAGGTTAAAAAAAGAGAGAAAAAATTAGGAATAAGGTGCTTGAATCTGAACTACGTGGCCACCTCTGTAACACCCCGCTCACTACCACGTTAAATTTGTATCTTGAAACCCTTATTTAGTCGGGCCTTAAGGCCACCTGAACTAATTTAAATTTGTTTCAAACTATCGCATTTTGTCATTTAAATTCGTATTTTAATTTATTCAGATTTTGTTATTTTATTTATTATTATTATTATATTATTTTATTTAGTTGAATTTTTTATTTAAAAATAATTTTAAGGAAAAAATGGAAAATGGGGAAAAATCTTGTGGGAAAACGCTTGCGGGAGAGACTTGCTTGCACGGGCACAAATCGCTGTGCGCGAGCGATCAGCATAGAGCACGTGCACTGTACGCACGTCCCATCCAAGCAGGGTGCGGTGCTGGTGTACGCACCTATCCCATTACGCACAGATAGGACAGTCCGCGTACGCAGATAAGGTTACGCTGATAGGCTTAGCGCAGCGCCCTGTGCGCTGTAGGCCTTGTGTGTGCGCAGGCTAGCTCCTGTGTGTGACAGGATAGGCTGACACTTATAAGCTACGCTTGCAGCACACGACCGACCTGGTGAGGGGCACTACCGCCTCTAGCAGTGTGCTGTCGCCCCCTTGGGAAACGTGCGTTGCCTTTGGCAGTGTGCTACCGCCTTGGGTTAAGAGCTACCGCGAGTGGAGGAATTCTTCCTCTATTTTTTGTGCCGCCGTCGCGTTGTCAAATCACTCATCTTCCACTCAGCTTTCTCTCTTGTCACCAGATTTTGCCACTTGGTGCAAATCCAGCAATTCCCATTTTCTATAAATAGGGACCTCTTTCTTCCATTTTCCTCATCACTTCCATTTCATTCTTCCATCTTATAAGATCTTAGAGAGGGAGGGAGTGATCTAGAGAGAAAAGGAGAGGAGAAGAAGAGGAAAGGTGTAGGAAAAATTCAAGGTTTCGATAAGAAATTTAGTATTTCCTTAAGCATTTTAAGGAGCATTTCTAGAAAATTAAATTATGAAGTTTGTGTTTTATGTTTTGTGTTTTTCATGTTTTATATTTAATAAGTGATTTGTTATTGATTTCAAACATGCTATGTTATTTTATAGACACTTGATGATTTGCATGTAAATTGAATAACATGTATCCGGTGATAAATTTTTGACATATATAAAAAAAAGAGAAAGAGAAGGGGAATGAGCTTGAATGGTCTGAAAAATATATGTATCTGTATTGACATGCATAATGCATCAAGAGTCTCATTAGGCTTTTTATCTCTGAGGGGTTTCTGTTTCTTCCTCCCCCATCTGGTATGGAAAGATGTAAGAGGACCGCTCCCTGTGGATGATGGTGTACCCTGGATGAGAGGGGTGACACGAATATCTGTTAGTAGTCACCTTTGGCTAAGTACTGTCGTGACTATAAATATCTTATAGGATCACTATGGTCAGTACAACCATGGTCATAGATCATACCCTAGTTTGGTAAGCTGGAAATGTGCCTGAGTAAATTGCCGTTATATATTTGATATGCTCATTCCACATGGATAGTCGAAAATCCTATCTATCCTCAGAGATGGAAGTGAGAATGACTTTGTGAAGCAAGACATGAAAATATGAGAATTTCATGGGTTATTTGATTTTCTCTATTTTCAAGTATGATGTTTGATTTGATTGTTGTGACTATGATATGATGGATATAATATTTTTCTTTAATAAATAAATTATTTTCATAAAGTAAGAAAAGACTCTCACGTGACCTGATGGTAAGTATTTATGATATAATTATTCACTTTTAAAATTTTAAAATGTTATTTAAATACTATTTTCCTTATTGAGTAAATGGAACTCACCCTTTCCATATCCCCCCTGATGAGAAAAATAGTGAGGAACCGATCGTTGACCTATCCCTTGAAGTCTATGTGGATCCAAGTCCAATCCACGCTTTTATATTTTGATATTTTATATTTTGTTGTCACTTCTGGCCTCAGTTATATATATGTGTAATTAAAACTTATATATTTTGGCAAAAGATTTGTAATAATTTGCTCTGTTGCATACAATTTTATCGTGCACTCGTAATTTGTTTCTGTATCTGATACTCTTATGCCTTAATTAGCATTTGGGATGTCACATATGGTATAAGAGTAGTTATGCGAACCAAATTCCTCATAACTGAGGTTGTAAGTAGAAAGATCCTTAGGACATCTAAAAAAATAAGTCATCTTTTCTAAACTAAGATCATCAACTCGTGTCTTTCTTTCTTTTGTAGAAATGATATGAGGGAGACCTTCCATAAAACATACCGAAAGACCCGAGGCCCATAACCATCCAACTAGGGCTGAGTTTACCAAACTCTTTTGAGCTATCCAAAGATTGACCGTAGCCATAGGACAGAACTAAGCCAACCCTTGTCAACACCCTGCCCTGGAATATCGAACAACCGAAAGGTCTATCTCTCACAATATAGTGGAGTTTAGGAAGCTTAACCCGTCACACTTTGAAGGTAGCCCTAACCCCTTAGTAGCCGAAGCCTAGATCATGTAGATAGAGAAGCTTTTCTTTGTCCTAGACCTAACTGAGGAACATAAAATCTCCCTAGCATCTTTTATGCTAATCGGTGAAGCAGAACACTGGTGGTGACTTAAGAAGGAAGTCTTGCCTACCCCTACCACCTAGAAAGTTTTCATGGATGCATTCTTTGGTAAATATTTCCCAACTTATGTCCGAGAGAAGTAGGAGGAATTTCGGGACTTTTTCCAAAGAAATCTAACAGTTGCCCAATATGCAGCCCAATTTGTCCAACTTGCTCCTTTAATGGTCACCCTTGAAAGTCATAAAGTTACGAAGTTTTTAAAAGGTATTCGTGCCGATATCTATGATCGGGTTGCGATGTTGAGACCCAGCTCTTATGCCAAGGTGCTAAAACATGTCCAGTTGACCAAAGACCTCATCTCGGCCAGGCACCAATGCATTGTTCGAGTTCGTACCCAACAACAACAACTCCAACAACCCAAAAGAAGATTGTTCGACCCAGTAAATAGCGACCCAGATAAACGAACCTGAGTTGCCCTTCCCCCTGCTCCAGCAACCTTCCTAACGATGATAAAATTTTGGTCGCTCAAATGGTGAATTACTCTATCAGTGTATCAATCATGCCTGCTATCGGTGCGAAAGCACCCAACACCTTATAAAGGACTGCCCTTAGTGGCCGAAAGACGTGGCCAGACCTATAGCCTAGGGTTGTGTGTACCACCTAGATAAACTCAGTGCCCTCCCCACTCCTGTCCTTATCCAGGGCATGCTGTCTATTCATGATACTTTTGCTAGGGCCTTGATCGATACATGTGCTACCCACTTTTTTATCTCTTATGTATTTACTTGTAAATTAGATATTAGGCCTGAACCTTTAAAAGAAATATTAGCTGTAGAGACTCCCTCTAGGGGATTATTAAAAGCTCACTACATGTATAAAAATTATAAGATAAAAGCTTCGAAAATAGAAATATTTGTAGACCTAATACTCTTAGGTTCTTAGGGTTTGATATTATTCTAGAAATTGATTGACTAGAAAAATAAAGGGCAATTATTGATTGTGAAAGTAAATTTGTAACCTTGCGAACTGTAAAAAAGAAATAAAATCTATTTTTTTCCTAACAATTGAATAAATAGTAATATGGATGCTGATCCTGCTGTGTATTCCATTCCCATCGTTTGCAACTTTCTGAAGGTTTTTCTAGTCAAATTACCTAGTATACCTACCCCCCGAGTGATAGAGTTTTCTATCGAACTAATTCCTATAACCCAACCAATTTCAAAACCTACCTATCGCGTGAGTCGTGTTGAGTTTGTAGAACTGAAAAACTAACTTTCTGAGCTTCTTGGCCAGAAGTTTATTCGCCCTAGTCACTCTCCTTGCGGCGCTCTAGTGTTATTTGTGAAAAAGAAGGATGGCTCCCTTAGACTATGTGTAGACTATCGAGAACTCAACTGAGTAAGAATAAAGAACAAGTATCCTTTGCCTAGAATCGATGATCTTTTTGACCAATTGTAAGGAATCACGGTTTTCTCTAAGATCGACCTTAGATCAGGATACTACCAGCTGAGAGTCAAAGAAGAAGATATTCTAAAGTCCACTTTTTGGTGTAGATATGGCCTGTATGAGTTCAAGGTAATGCCATTTGGGTTAACTAATGCCTCTGTTGCCTCCATGGATCTCATGAATAGGGTTTTCGGCATGCACTGGATCAGTACATTATCGTGTTCATTGATGACATCCTAGTATACTCTAAGAGTCCAGAGGAACATGCAGTCCACATGTTTGAAGTGCTAGATACACTTCGTCAGAACCAGCTATTTACTAAACTTAACAAATGCTCCTTCTGGTTGGATCAAGCTTCCTTTCATGGTCACGTGATTTCAAGTGAAGGAGTTTCTGTGGATCCAGCCAAGGTTGAAATGATAATCAACTGGAACCCACCCATGAATGTAGCTGAGGTACGTAGTTTCTTTGGCTTGGCAGATTACTACTGATGATTCATCGATGATTTTCCAAGATTGCTACTCTGTTGACTTGACTCACTTTAAAGGGCATACATTTTATCTAGGATTATGAATGTGGTGAAAGCTTTATTAAATTAAAACATCGTCTTACCTCTGCCCCAGTATTGATCCTATCCGACAACACTAAAAGATTTTAGGTCTACTGCGATGCATCTCATATTGGTTTAAGATGCGTTTTGATACAGCATTATAGAGTGGTTGCTTATGGATCCAGACAATTGAAACCCCATGAATGGAACTATCTTACTCACAACTTGGAGTTAGTGGCCATTATCTTTACCTTGAAGATATGGTGTCATCACTTGTTTCGTTAGACCTTTAAAATTTACACTGACCATAAAAGTTTAAAGTACATCTTCTCACAAAGAGAGTTGAATATGTGATAAAGACATTGGATAGGCCTCCTAAAGGATTACGACTGCAAGATCATCTACCATCCCAGTAGAAGGAATGTAGTCACTGATGCGTTGAGCCAAAAGGAGTTTATAGTGTTGGCCCAAACCATGGCCTCCAGTTGGAAGTTAGTAGATGCTATACAGGCCACTCTGCCTCAACCGCTATGGCAATGGTGCCTATCTAGCTCAGATTCAAGCTGTGTTTGATCTTTTCATAAAGATTTGGGAAGCTTAGTCCACAGACAAAGAAATCACAAAAAATTTGAATAAGTTCTCCTCTGACGAGTTTCCTAATTTTAGACTCTCAGATGATGAGTTGTGTAGATTTTAGGACCAAATTTGGGTCTCTATCGCTGTCAGGACGGATGTTCTCAAGGCTACCCATGCCTCCAAACTGTCCATCCACCTTAGAAGTTCCAAGATATACTGGGACCTGAAGTACCAATACTTGTGGCTGAGAATGAAAAAGATATTGTTGACTACGTCTCCCGATGCCTTACTTGCTAGTGAATTATGGCAGAACACTAGAGACCCGACAGTTTGTTACAGGGCCTTCTAATTCACAAATGAAAGTGAGAGCATGTGACCATGGATTTTGTCACCAGGTTACCTAGGACCTGTTCTGGTCGTAATGCTATTTGGGCCATCGTTGACAGACTAACTAAGATCTCCCATTTCCTGCCCATCAGAACCACTGACTCCACTAGCAAATTAGCATGCCTTTACATCGATGAAATTGTTCAACTCCATGGTGTTCCCTTATCCATTGTATCTGATCGAGACCCTCGATTCATCCCCCACTTTTATGACAGCTTTCAGAAAGTGCTTGGGTCTGGATTATACTTTAGCACTGCTTATCATCCTCAAGCTAATGGTCAGTCTGAACGCACTATCCAGACGTTGGAAGACATGTTGCATGCTTGCGTCCTTGATTTTTATGATAACTGGTATGAGTATCTTTTCTTGTGTGAATTTGCTTATAATAACAGTTATCATTCCAACATCAGCATGGCTCCGTATGGAGCCATATACGGTAGGCCCTATCGTTTCCCACTTGCTGGAGTGAAGTAGGAAACCAGCATTATTTGGGATCAGATTTCATCCAAGAGACTATTGAGAAGGTTGCGATCATCCATAGGAACTTGGCTATTGCCTAGGATTGCTAGAAGAGTTACAGTATAATCATAAAAAACCTCTGGAATTCGCTGTTGTAGGCTAAGTCTTCCTTAAGATTTTCTCCTACAAGGGAAAAATGTGGTTCGGAGAAAGAGAGAAGTTTCTAGACCTATTCGAAACAAATTTGGGGAACCAAATATTTTAAGGTGGGGAATGTAACACCCCGCTCACCACCACGCTAAATTTGTATTTAAAAACCCCTAATTATTCGGGTCTTAAGACCACTTGAATTCATTTAAATTTATTTCATTACTTTATATCGTATTTCATAATTTTAATTCGTAATTTTAATTTATTTAGATTTCATTATTTTATTTTGTATTATTATTATTTATTTTATTTTGTTGCATTTTTTGTTTAAAAATAATTTTAAGGAGAAAAAATAAAAATGGGGCGAAATCCCGTGGGAAAACGCCTGCGAGAGAGGCTCGCCTGCTTGGGCGCAGCACATTGTGAATGCACGTGCATGCGCGACTAGCACAAGATGTGCGCACTGCGTGCATGTCCCATTCTCGCGGGGTGCTGAGCTAGTCTGGGTGCGCGTCCCATCGCGCGCAGATAGACCAGTCCACCCACACATCACATTGTGCGCGGACAGGGCAAGTTATCGTGCGCCCTGTGCGTGTGCTGTCCGCAAGTTAGGCCTTCCCGGATAAGCCTTTCATCTGGCCTTGTGGGCAGAACCTTACGCGTTAAAGGCCTTGCACACTTGCAAGAAGATAGGCCAGCACCTGCAACGCATAGCAGGATAGGCCTGCAGCGTGCAGCTGGCCTGGTGAGGCGACTGCTGCCTTGTGTAGTGTGTCGCAACCCCTTTGGGCGTCGTTCGCTGCCTTGGGTGGTGTGCTGCCGCCTTGGGTGGAGAGCCACTACCGGTGGAGGAATTCTTCCTCTATTTTTTGCAATGCCGTCACATTGCGTCAAATCACTTATCTTTTACTCAACTTTCTTTCTCCTAATCAAATTTTGCCACTTGGTGCAGATCCAATGGTTCTCATTTTTTAAAAATAGGGATCCCTTTCTTCAATTTTCCTCATCATTTCCATTTCAATTTTCCATCCACCAAGAGCTTAGAGAGAGAGGGAGTGATCTAGAGAGAGAAGGCGAGGAGAAGAAAAAGAAAGGTGAAGGAAAACTTCAAGGTTTCGGTAAGGAATTTAGTATTTCCTTAAACATCTTAAGGAGCATTTCTAGAAAATTAAATTATGAAGTTTGTGTTTTGTGTTTTGTGTGTTTCATGTTTTATGTTTAATAAGTGATTTGTTCTTGATTTCAAACATACTATGTTATTTTATAGACACTTGATAATTTGCATGTAAATTAAATAACATGTATCTGATGATAATTTTCTGACATATATAAAAAAAGAGAAAGAGAAGGGGAATGAGCCTGAATGGTCTGAAAAATATATGTATCTGTATTGACATGCATAATGCATCAAGTATCTCGTTAGGCTTTTTATCTCTGAGGGGTTTTTATTTTTCCCTCCCCCATCTGGTTTGGAAAGAAGTGAGAGGACCGCTCACTGTGGATGATAGTGTATCCTCTGATGAGAGCGGTGACATGAATATCTATTAGGGGTCACCTTTGGCTAAGTACTGTCGTGGTTATAGAATATCTCATAGGACCACTGTGGTTGGTACAATCGTGGTTATAGATCGTACCATAATTTGGCAAGTCAGAACTGTGCTTGAGGAAATTGTTGTTATATATCTTATCTGGTCATTTCACATGGGTAGTTAGAAATTCGTATATGCCCTCAGAGATGGAAGTCAGAACAACTTCGTGAAGCATGACACGAAAATATGAGCATTTCATGATTTATTTGATTTTCTCTATTGTCAATTACGATGTTTGATTTGATTGTTGTGACTATGATATGATGGATATGATATTTTTTTTAATAAATAAATTGTTTTCATAAAGTAAGAAAGGACCTTTACGTGACATGATGATAAGTATTTATGACATAATTATTTACTTTTAAAATCTTACGATGTTATTTAAATATTATTTTTCTTACTTAATATATCAAATTCACCCTTTTCATGCCCTCCAAGATAAGAAAGATAGTCAAGAACCGATTGCTGACCTACTCCTTGATGTCTATGAGGATCCCGTGGATCCACAAACCTTGAGTGCATGACTTGTCCCCACTCTGATGAGTCCAATCGCATAATGAAAGAAGTGGCCCTTTTATATTATGATATTTTATATTTTGTTGCCACTTTTGGCCTCAGTTATATATATGTGTAATTGGAACTCATATATTTTTGTAAGGGATTTATAGTAATTTACTCAACTACATATAATTTTATCATGCACTCGTAATCTGTTTTTGTATATGGTATCCTTATGCCTTAATTAGCATTTGGTATGTCACACCTCACCTTGGAGTATGATCTGGAGAAAGAAAGGAGTAAGGGAATCTGTAAGCTTCCTATTGTGCCTGGTAAGTGTGTTCACCACCTTACTTTAGAAACCCTAAAAATTAGGCTTGTTGTCATGACACTGATTTATACCATCTTCTAGCCAAACTACTTTGAAGTTGGCATGATAGCATTCATGGAATTAGTTAGGGAATTTTACAAAACATTTCAATTTCATAAACCCACTAATTTCATTCTCAAAACACCAAACCTAATTTCCTTTCATTTAAAGGGAAAATGCTTAAACCTTTCAATTTCCCAGTTTAATGATGCTTTAGGTTTTTCTGAAAGAGAAGGTGAACACCTATACTGTGACTTTTATGATGATTATTTAACCCTATCATTTTGTATGTCGAATTTTGTGACATCTTGCTGAATATATATCCCCTAGTAAATCTAAGGACCTACATTTGCGCGACGTATCCATTAAATACATTCATAGGTTCTTAGCTCATCCTTCTTCGGGTTGAAAGGATGCACCAAGCATTTTGTCAAAAAATTGAGTTGTACTTTTTGTGGTAATGGTCCACAGGACAAAGGTGAACTTGGATTTTTAGTTCGCATCATAATTCTCCAATGTTTTTTCTTTCAAAAGACCTCTGTACCGAGGTTCGGTCATCATTAAACTTGCCTTCTTCACCACTAACATTTATATTAAGGAACCTGACCTACATATTGCTTACCCATAAACTCCTTTAAATTTAGGCTCCTTGGATGACATGGGCTTGTTGCAACTTAAGAACAATGAACCCTGCTTTACCCCTCTAGGACCACTTATGCAATAGACTCTACACCTATTAACATCCAACAATTCATGGAATGCGTGCTGACACATGTTCGGATGATCGACGGATACTTGCACAACCTCAAGTAGCTAACCCGCCAGTTAGTGGATAAAGTTAAGGTACTGGTACAGTCCCTGCCCCAATCGGTGAAGGCTGCCCCAAGGCCCCGAACCAGATGATGCCTCTAGTGTGTCCCACCTCCCAGCCACAACACTAAGGGAGTTCCTTTGTTCCTTCTTTTTCTTTTCTTTTATTTTCTTATTCTCCTTTTTATTTGCATCACATTGGGGACAATGTGCAGTTTAAGTGTAGGGGAAGGACATACTGTACTTTTAAATTTTCATGTTGAACCTATTACACTATACCTACTGAAGTCAACATTTGTTTAAGGACAGTTGATGATACACACTTTTAACCTTGCCTAAGGCACAAATGTACACACTTTCAATGTACTTTAACCCCATTTTTTTCACCACTACCTTAGTCATTCCAAAAGTAACTCAACTATGATGTTTCAAGAATTAAATTACATTCACAAGTAACCTTCTAGGATTGTTGGCTTGTTTTTTATCTTTTCACACCATAAATGACTATCTTTGGTAAAGTGCCTTAACATAACTTGTTTGGGAATTGCACTTAACTAATTTTTTATTATCTTGAAGTGAATGCCAATACATAGGGAAACTACAGAACTATCTGTCTAGATTAATATATTTAATAACTATAAAGTTCGTGAAAAAAAAAGAGAAGGGAAGGAAGAGCACTACTAATAATCTACTCCTCTAATTAATTAACTATAAGTAGAGCTAGTAGCCACATGAAACTATGATCAATTGAGTAACTAGGTACATTCATCACAAATATTTATCCTTGCATCAAAAGGTTTGTGACATTTTAAGCAAGTAAAAGAGTGCTTAAGAATTTTTCCCAAATAAATTTTATCTTCCAACATGAACCTATTTGCATGAAATTTTTATTTCTATGCAGGTTTGGTGTGGACGTTGAACTAGTGGTTGGATGTTCCTCTTAAGGTAAAAACATGTTCAAAAACTTGCAAAACCTTTTCATGTTATATTCGGGTACTATTCGGAGTAGTTGTTCATTAGTGTGATTCCACAAAACTTAAAGCCAGAACTACTAGTTGATGACTATTTTATAATTCAATGATTGAGATGTAGCATGTGAGTTATGAGGGAATGGTAGGGATAATTGGGTTAAGGGTGAAAGGTTGAAAACTATTTAGTGGTATTGTGGAGTGCTTAAGGGCAAGCACAAGAAAAGTGTTGGGGAATTTAATAGTGCATATAAACAACATCTTTGTCACTTATTTTGAATGCGTAGTTAAGCTTTTCATTACCTAATATAGATGGTTTTATCTATTTTGGTGCAGGTTAAAGGGATAAAACTCAAATGCAGAAAAGCAGCCCAACATAAGTAAATTTTGTGCAAAAGCTATCATCAGTTCTACTATAAGCTTTGGGTAAGGCTTATACTTAGCAAGGGCAACAGATCTTAGATTCATAAGCCTTAGGCAAGGCTTATATTCTTGCAGTAATAGGAAGCACCAATCAATATGCAAATAACTCTTAGGCAAAGCTAACCTGCTGGCAACCATAGAAAATACTAAGTCACACATGGATAAGCCTCAACCAAGGCTTAGACTTTGGCAATAGTAGATTTGAAACCCGGCACGCTTTCAAATTAAAAACAGAAGATTATGTTGCATTCTGGAGGCAAGAAATCAAGAATCAAGGAAGAGATAATTTTCAAAAGTAGGAAGAAAGCCAAAATCATTGTGGAAAGCCAAAATCATTGTGGAAACCCTATCTTCACAAAAAATTGTCTTGATCCTCTCAACCTTTAAATAAAAAAAATAGAGAAGAAGGCATGTCAATGAGGACAACAACAAGCTTTAGTTTTCTAAATTATTCTTTATGTAAATGCTAAAAACAACATTTTGTGTATTCAACTCATGATGAGTGGCTGATTAAATACTTTTTCCAATTAAAGATTTAGTCGAAGTTCCAGTTTTGTATTGTGAGATCTAACTATTTTATTTTAGTTCTTATTTAAGTTTTAGTATTTGCATATATCTCTGCACATATTATTATTGTTTCCTATTAATCGTTTAAACAGGGTCCGTTAGACGTGAAGTGCGGTAGTATATTTCCATTTAAAAATCTTGAATATGAAATTATTTGGGTTATTTTGATGCTTAATGGTGAATTAGTTTTTATACTAAGGTAATATGCAATCTAGTTTGAATGGGTCATGCGGTTGAATCCATTAACTAGAATAAGGTCCTTCTAACTCTTAAAGTTGTTAATAAATTAAATTATGGGATCGTTTTTAGGATTGTTTATTAATAAGAATTAACTAACAAATGTCATCTTGGTTTATTCAGGATTAAAGAAAAATTGGTTATGGGAACGTTTTCGATAAATAGAACTAGTTCACTGAGGTTTAGAAAAATCAATCATTGCATCAATGATCAATTTCGTAAGTAGAATCTAGCTATTTCTTTAACTAAAATCACTTCATATCTACTTGTTGCTTTAATTGGTTTCAGAAAGTACTTTCTGTGTTCCTATTTAAAGTCTAGCTTATTGATTTATTTTCTTGCATTGATTCGGAGCAAAAAACCCCTCATATTTTATTTTTTGCCACTGGTTATAGAAGAAAATTGGTTTTCAATTACCTAAGGATTCGATCTTATTCACCACTACTATAAATTCAGTTTGTTAATAGAATCGGAAAATTATTTTGTGGATTCGACACTCACCGAGAAATAACGTGATCAATGAGAGACAACAACCCCATATCTTTAAGGGGCAAAAACCATCACGGAAGAGAGTGACAAAAACCCCTTATGATTTTGGCCTAAGGCAAGGATCAAAGGCAAAGCCTGAACACCAAGGCAACCAGAAAGTGATTGAGACAAGGAAGTTATTGGGTGTTCTAACTAAAGAGAGGTTCGGTCTAAGAATTCTGGTCCAAGGGGAAATCCCATCCCTCGTATGGTTTCGAGTACCTATCGAGTACATGTAGGTCGACTGGCCTGCAAAGACAGGAAGGTATCAACATCACTAAGAGAGCCTACATCTAAAGGATTTGTGGTCGCGACCAAAAAACAGGCTAGGAGTGCATGAGGCCCATGGGCCAAGTGCAGGCACGAAACACCCAGCCCCGACCGCACAGGAGGAGGCCACACGCCTAGGTAATGCATGCTTGTGCAAGGGGCCTAACACGCATGTATAGAAGAAGCATGCACGTAGGAACGCTTCACGCCTGCGCAAAGATACTGTGCATGCGGGTGGGCTGCTCATATTTACGGACACAGGTGGGCTATACATGCTTGCACACGCCCATGTGTGGCCGAACGCACACGTTGGCCTGCTAGTCGCACATGCCGCATGTGTGGCATGAATTGTAGCAGCCTATCCAAATTTTTTGCCCCCTTTTTCATATTTTCCACACGTTTTCTTT